>JAYKKI010000089.1:9705000-9940483 GCA_039881145.1 Druceiella hillmani | reverse complement strand
TTTCTATAAACAATTCTGTAATCATATTCTTCTAATTTCAAACGCCAACGTTGAAGTTTACTACTTGGGTCCTTGTAATTAAATAACCATTTAAGAGGGCGGTGGTCGGTAACAATATCAAATGTACGGCCAAAGAGATATGGTCGGAAGGTTTTACAACCAAATATGATGGCTAACAACTCCTTTTCTGTCGTGTTGAGATTGCATTCACGTTTATTAAGTGTTCGAGAAGTATATGCAATGGGTCGGTCTTTGCCGATTTCCCCTTGCGAAAGAATCGCGTTGATAGCGTAATTAGATGCGTCACAGGTTAATATAAAAGGTTTCGTAAAATCTGGATAAGCAAGTAAAGGAGCAAAGGTTAATTTAGATTTCAAAGTTTCGAAGGCAAGTTGTTGCTCGTTTTCCCATAGAAATGTCATATCTTTTTTCAGAAGGGTTGTAAGAGGTTTTGCTAATTTTGAAAAGTCGGGAATGAATCTTCGATAATAAGATACGAGACCAAGAAAAGATTTAACATCCTTTGGCGATTTGGGTATTGGAAATTCATTGACTGATTTAATTTTTTCAGGATTCGGTTTTACACCTCGTTCAGTTATTACATGGCCTAAATAAGCGACTTCTCTGCGTAAAAATTCGCATTTATCGGGTTGAAGTTTAAGGTTGATAATCGGTTCGAAGAAATAAGGTTCGTAATCGTTCAAAGACAGTAGATAAGTTATCTATGTGCGATTTCAGGTCATAGGAATAGATAACGATGTCGTCTAAATAGACAAAGCATCGAATGCCTTGAAGGCCGGAGAGAACAGAATTCATGAGTCGCTGAAAGGTGGAAGGCGCGTTTTTCAGCCCAAATGCTATATGCGTAAATTCGAAGTGTCCTTGAGGAACGCTAAATGCGGTTTTCGGAGCGTCTTCAGTGGACATGGATATCTGATGAAACCCTGAAGCGAGATCGAGGGTTGAAAAATATTTACTCTAGCCTAATTGATCGAGGATTTCGGAAATTTGAGGTATCGGGTAAGAATCGTCCATAGTGATGTCATTTAATTTTCTGTAGTCGATTACTACTCGCCATTTCCTTTCGATTGAGGCGTCTAATTTTTTGGGAACTATCCAAATAGGAGATGACCAAGGTGACATAGAGGGTTTAATTATTCCCTGATTCAACATTTTATTTATTTGATCGTTCACTTCTTGTTTGTGACATTCGGAAAATCTATAGGATTTGGTATGGATTGGTGTTTAAAGTTGTCCTAATTTCATGCGCAACGGCATTGGTTTTACTTAATTGGTCTGAAGGCAGGTGAAATATATCGGAATATCGGGAACATACATCGTATAACGAATTAATTTCTTCGTTATTGAGATGCGAAATTCGGAGTAGATTTAAAACGTCGTTAGTACGTTGAAGTGAGTTCGTTGAGTGAGTTGGCGAGGAAAAATTTGTATTAATTGATAAGCAGGTTTCAGTTTTTAGGGGGGTGAGATGTAATTTTAAATCGGAATTGACTGAAACAGGTTTTTCAGAAGTATTCACGACAGAAATATTTACCCCGTTATTACCTTTACTTGGACAATACAATTTGCTATGAGGAGAGATTCGGAAATGTGCTGATCGAGTACTATACCTTCTTTCATTTTGGGATTGGATACCGAACATTCGATTATTGTTTCATTGCGGGGAGGAATGGTGTACACGGGTTCGGTGAATTGCAATTGTATATTAGAGTTATATATTTTTAGTGTACTATTATTATATTCAATGAGACATTCTGAATCTCTCATTAAATCGTTACCTAAAATGCCATCGTAATCTAAATTAATTTTGGAATCTAAATTATTTCCGGAAAACCAACCAGGAAAACCATATAATTTTCACTACGTGAAATTTATATGGTTTTCCTGGTTGGTTTTCCGGAAATAATTGTAAATTGAATGAGCCCAAGGTATGGGCAATTTCGTTAGATGTATCGATACCTTTTAGTTTTATTTTGTTTGAATTTAGAGTAGGCAAAGTTTGTATTGAAGATTTTTTTATTAAACCTACAGATGAACCAGTATCTACTTAAAATGATAAGGGGTGAGAAGAGAGGTCTGTTTTTAGGGTAATATACGGTAAAAGTTTTTTGGGGTGGTTGGAAGTGAATTAGTATACCCTTTCGGAAATGTTTGAATTTTCTGTTTGTGAATCGTTGTTATTATAATTTTTTCTTTCATTAGAAACGGTATTAGTAAAGTGTGCAATGAGAGTAGTTGAAGTGTCGGATGTGTTCGTTTTATGTGTTTTAACAATTTTATGACTATTAGATTGGGGTTCATTACGCATCTGGATTGTGTTTAGATGGCCGTGAGTTTGGGGCTGATTACCCTGTCCGTTGGCCTTATTTGAATTATTTTTTGAATAACCGTGAGTTTGGGGCTGGTTACCCTGTCCGTTGGCCTTATTTGAATTAATTTTTGATCGGCCGTGAGTTTGGGGCTGGTTACCCTGTCTGTTGGCCTTATTTGAATTAATTTTTGATTGACCGTGAGTTTGGGGCTGATTACCCTGTCCGTTGGTCTTATTTGAATTATGAAAAGGGATGTCGATTTTGGAAAAGGTTAGTCTCGCACGAGACCTTGGTGTGACATTTATTGGTTTAAATTATCGAAGGCGTCGACGCCTATATTTGTATTAAAAGAGTCGTCGTCTTTTTTTATGAAATTTACGCCGGGTTTAAAATAAAATTTGGTTTCTGTCCGTAAATGGGTGGTTGTCCCGAATTGAAATTACTAGGCCCGGATCGAAACTTATCATTGTTATATTTTCTTAAACGGCACACTTCGAGAGTATGACCTAACTTTTTACAGTAACGACAAAAGGGTATATCTTTAGGGGAGTGCGGGGTATAGGGATTATTTGATTTCGGCGAGTTATTTTATAATCGATAAATTTAAATTAGGTGATATTCGCTCAGTAGGTTTTGGCTTTAGGATGTAGGGTTTTTGTGAGTAGAGATATTGCTGAGTTTTCTCTTCTGAAACGGCGAGGTTTATTGCTTCATTTAAATTTCTGTTATATCGACACCGGATTACGTTAGAAATCTGAGAGTGAACACCAATAATAAAAGTATTTAGGGCCAGGTCTTCCATTGCCGCTAATCGTCCCTTGAGTTCTCCTTTGACATTATTGGATATGGTAACCTCGGTTAAAAAGTTGGAGAGGCACGTCTCAACGCGCAGAGAAAATTGACTTATGGACTCGTGAGACTCTTGTTTACAAGCTTGTAAATCTGTGAGAAGAGGGGCGTAGTGTTTGCGTTCCCCGAATTGATTTTTCAGAAATTCTTTCAAAGAAGCCCAATTTTCGAATTCCTTAATGGAAGACGCGATTGCTGCTTTGCCCTGTAGTTGGCTGAGTATGGATTTAAAAACTATATCATCTTGAGGAGGGGATGCTAGATTTATTGAATTTGTGCAATTTGTGAGAAATGCATTTAAATTTTCGCGCGAGCCGTCATAAGGTTTGATGAATTGTAAGATTATGCCAAGGGGAATGTTCTCTATATTCGACTGCGCGTCTGTGGCGCTTCTAACGTTCTTTCGTCCCGAGACATATTTTGGTACAAATAGATTACGTGATTAGTTACAATTAATTATAATGTGCTACAACTTGACTTGTTTAATAGGACCTTGTGGAGTGTAAAGTTAGTTAAACAGTATGTAAAAAAATATAATAATAATAACAAACTAGTTAGAACAAATTGATTAAATTGACAATTGACTTTAACAGTACAAAATAATTTGTTAAATATTGATAATATGATTCGGATTATATGATTAGAAAATTTATGAAACAAATTTTAATAGTAAAACAATTATAAAATACAATTATTATAAGTAAATTACAGGCTTACAGAATTATGAGATGCGTAGTCCACACTTGAGATGCTGATGTTCGGACTGGCGATGTTGGGCTTTGAAGTAGTTTCTTGAGAAAGATGCGCTGTTGGCGTTGACTGTTCGATGCACCTTATTATGTTGGTAGATGAGAACTGTTATGATGCTGACTAAGTTGATGTAGATTGGCAATATTTTATGTTTTCCGAATTGACAAATTTTCGGGGTTCCTCTGCGAAGTTTGTGGTTTTTCAACTGGTACTTCGTTGGTTCCTTTTGTCGATGATAGTAGTTGTAAGTATGAAGATTTTGTTGATGAGGCGTTTTCCCGGATTTTCTTTGAAATCCCTTAAGCTGCCACCAAAATGTTATGACGACTTTAAGTTTTAATATAAAAAAAAAACAATTTATTTGTAGATATTATTATTTAAGCGAATTATTACAATTATTATATTTTATAATATATTTAATTAGACTTTGATCGCGCTTGTATCTGGATTACGACTGACGCGGACTAAGGTCTGGATTGAACTGTGATTATTTGAACCTCGTGAAGCTTCGGTCCAGGCTTTATAAAGGATAAGAAATGCTGATGCATCTGGGAGTGGAGTTTGCTGACGGGCCTGGGAACAGAGCTTGTCATGGTAATGCAATACTCTGGCAGCCGGATGCCCTTATCATGTTGATATGAGAATCGTGAGACAGGTGCTGTGTAAGCATTACTGCTAGCAAGTGCAGGATATAACAGCACGTTATTAGCAGCTGTATGTTGATGATGAATTAATAATATACAGAGCAATACAGAGGACTAACATCCAAACAATACATCGTCCTGTAAACTTACTATTGATGCCGTGTATAAAATTAAATAATAAATGAATGTACCCTAACCTATGTAGTTTAAAAAATGTCCGTATTTTTTTTAGAAATAATCAGTCAATGCCAAATTTCTCATATCTTCCAATTATTTACTTTCGTGCTCTCGAAATTGATTGTCATTCAAGTTGACAGTCAAGATGATTGTATCCGAATTTATTAAACATGATATATATATATATATATATATATATATATATATATATATATATATATATATATATATATCGATAAAACCAAGAAGAAATCGTTCACATATCAGACCTAAATAAGTTTTTGAATGTATAAGTTTTTCACGATTTTAAAAGTTGCTATAAAAGCAACAAAGAGAACTGTCAGTTTATTACTTAATTTGTCCATTGAACTCAATATTTTCCTATAATCAGCCTGAAAAGTAAATTTTTTTATTCAACCCTAAAATTAATTGATGCACATAAGAGAAACGCGTAAATATTTTCAGCAAAACAGATCATTTGCATGAAAATATTACATGAACACAATATTATGAGTTTATAAATGTCTGAAGCTATAAATATTTTTTCATTTTCTGAATAAGCAAAGTATGACCTATACACATAATATAGGCCCTAATGTAATTTCGAATATCGTATGTTGATCATTTTGGCCAAGAAATATCTTTTTTTTTAGCATTTTCCAAATTCATATTTATGTGATGAAACTGATTCTTCTTTTGAAAAGGAAAAACCATTCTAATTTCAATAATGGAATGAAAGAATGTATAAAAAACAATAATAACAAAATAATAAATATAGAGAAAAAATTAAACGAATATATGTGTGTACATATATATATATATATATATATATATACATATATATATATATATATATTAAAAAAATAAAAAGTCTATGACCCCACTTAACATTTTCCCGTACGTGGGGGTCAAAGTCAACAAACTTCATTTCGAAATATCATTCTGAATCATAACCAAATGTCGCATATTTGATATTGCTTAGAACAATACGTGTTTTCCTTGTGATATGAATTATAACGGTACAAGACTGCCTGTATCTAGATTTATTACATAAAGATACGTATGATTAGTAATTTATGTATATTCTTTGTATCGATAATTCACGTGAACCATTATTAAAAATGCAATATCACATTTATATGGTCACTTCTGTTAGCTATCGGTGTTATTACCTGAAACTACGCCACGAACTTTTTTCCATATACCTCGTTATTAAATTTACTAAGAACACATTACATGAAAAAGAATGGTTTAACCTGTGGCAAATGTAATATCATTCAATTAATGTCTATTATATGTCGAAACCGAGAGTTAATTATTCATTAATGCTATAAGCTTATAACTACAAAGTGATTCTTAATTTTGTGAGCATAGTTTTCAAAGAATTTTATATTTAAAAGTCTCAACAGAACTCTTGGCAACAGAAGCAATTTCTATAGCTATCTTTATGAAGTGAAATGAGACATATTAATAAACATTATATCGCATGGAGTCATCGATAGTATTATACGTAAATATAGGACATTCTTCCTGCTATCGATGTTAATACAACTCCTTTAAAATTTGTATAAATGTTTACATTATTGGAAACATCGTTTTTAAGTTTTTTTTTAATTGCAGAAAAAATCATTATGATACATATAGAACATTTTATTGTTTTCCAAATTCCTTATTATTGCATTTCGCCTCATAGTCATTATAAAAATGTGGACGTATCATTTAGCCGATACCAAAATTCTGTGAACGCAGATGGTGGGTTTGTCAGCAGAATTATTAGCATGACAAAATTTGTACAAAAACCGATGTAGATACTACAAAAAGAAGAGCGATGAATTATAGATCAGAGTTTGGCATAATTATTATAAAAAACTATAAAAACTATCAATTAACATTAAGATGATAGTCACCAAATAGTCGTGATAACCAAAGAAAACGAGAGCAAAGTACGAAAAGATAATTATATAGTGAATCTTCGTTGGCGATACGGCGTTGTATGGTTTTGTTTCTTCCTGTACTTATTGAAGGATGATAGGAACGATGTTTGTTTTTCGCACACATCTTTGGAAATGTAAAAAGGCTATAAAATAAAAAAGTGAAATAAAATGAGAATGTGCAAGTATATTTAATTATAATGCTATCGATATCCAAATGTGTTCAAAAAATCTTTGATATCCCTCATTAAACTATGTCTGCCTAATTAAGTACGAAATTAAGCATTTAAAAAATGTGACATCCGTGAGTAGAAACTAAACTGTTAACGTTTAAAATTATTTTGGTTCGATTATCTAGGAAATTAAAAACATTGATGCAATAATATTTGCTTTACCACTTACTGTTTTCTAAATCTTACCTTTATTTTTTTGACGTGTGGAATTTGGATACAAAGAAATTTTTATTATTATTTCAAGCTTAATGAAGTCAATTTCAAATCCACTAGGCCTTATTAGATCTAAGCCTTACTCGTATACAATGTTATTTCCGCATTATGGATCCACAATACGGTCAAATATATCTCAGTTGTTAAAAAATCTTGAATAATATTATAAAAAACAAAAATGTGAGTAACGTTAACACAAAATCTTAAAATTAAATGACATGTAAATGATAAATGTAATATCTCAACAATTTTTCTATAATTTTTTTTCGTAGCTATCATTAAAATATTCTTTAGCATATTGTTTTTTTTCATGTTTTTATTATTTAATTTTTCATTGAATTTGAATGAAGAATGATTTATTTTAAACATCTGGAAATGAAAGCTGAAAAAATTAAGGCAGATATTATGAACATCATCATATATTTTACATTTTGATTTCTGTTATATTGTTGAACAATTGACAAGGCAGGCCTCAAGAAAAATGGGCAGACGTTATAATTTCGACTGCAGGGGGCTGTTCGAAGGAAATAACTCAGGATCCGAATATATGGAAGAAGCCTACACAACAGAGATTAAAATTTTAAAAATAAGTAGTTAAAAGTGAAAAGGTTAAAATGTTAAATTAAATTAATTTTAAATTGAATAGGTCAATATTTTAAATTACCAAAATAGTTCAAGTTTTTAAAATGTTTTTAAAAATTTGCGAATAATGAAATTTATTTATTTCTTTATGTTATTTTAATATCAATAGTAATTTTATTTCATTAAGCAATAAATTGCTTATTATTATTTTTGTAAATAGCAGTTATCGTATATTCATGTCACATCTGTCTTTTCAGGTATAGACCGATAAGTTTACATTTACCTTCGTTTAAACATGTTCACAAAAGAAAAACTAATTCACGAAATCTGTCTTTTGATGCTATTATCTTTTTAATTGACTGTGAGTGCAATTGCGTTTTTCAAGATGAATATTAATAAAGTAGCCACACCGGGGCCAAAAATTCAACGAAAAAATTTGCTGTGTGTGATCAGTGCATCCTCGTATCACAAGAAAAAAATATATCTGGAAAAGCACGAAATGCATGTTTTCTGTATTTTATATAGATTGAACATCAAGAAAAGCCCTGGTTTCCACAACTGTTTTGTGTGTCGTGCTGGGTTATCCTGCTGTCTCGGCTGTCTATTCATGCCATTTGCATTACCGACACTTCGGCGTGTCGCCTAATAATAACTGCAACGGCTATTATTTTTTATGACAGACAAAGGAGAGTTTACGGAGAATGTCAAGTTTTATGTAGAGTGCACTATTGTAAATTCTCTATCGGAATCGATACCTCATACTATAAACACGCCTAAATCTTAGTTTCCTAAGCAAGTAAAAGTGCAGAGCTAGTTAATTTTAACGATGAAGATAATGATGTCGAAGACATTCAAGATTATAATCGAAACTTTAACATCTTTGAAGAACTTCCGTTGAAGACTTTAACTTCTTCAAGTTTATTAAACCATAAGCATTTAATTAAACAAAATAAATGAAAGGCTTTTGGTTTGAGATTTTTTTCTGTGAGAAAATCTAAATTATTTGGTTCTAGATGCAAGCGTGGATCTTATTGCACCGGATACAAAAATATCTTTAGAGCCAAAAAAGAAAAAAATACAGCTTTAATTTTATCGAATTCTTCATGCACATATTAAAAATTTCCTACAGAGCACGAGGATGTATATGTTTACTCATGCTTCAGAAACAAGTATGAACACTGTTTTGGTCTGCAACAGCAATTAACATACATCTGTTTCAAAAAAATATATGAAATCAGTACTAAATTTAATAAAATATTCAAACCTAATAATGAAAAATATGTAAATTGGATTGCATGGTGAATTAAATATTTTCTTTACATGTGAGAAGAAAAGTTGCTGACAAGCACTATTTAGTAAGATTGACCAAAACATATATAGAATGGGTAGTTTGCAGCAAGACGAATGTGAAATAAATACCTTTAATTGGTCTTAAATATTTTTTTTTACTTCCAATTCATATAAAACAAAGTTTAGTTAAAACTTTTATAATAGCAATAAATAAAACTGGTAAAGGGTTCTTCATATAAAATCCATTTTTATAAAAAATAAGTGAAGCAGTGTTGAAAAATTTTTTTATCTAGTCAGAAATATGTCAGTTAATGGTCCCCCCATGGTCAAATTTAATGGTAAAAAACTATTTCTAAATAATTAGAAATTGATGAAAGCGAAACCGTGAGATAAAACGAGTTCGTTATACGATGTAAAATGTCAATTAAATGCAGGCCAACATTGAGAGGACAGTAACATTACATCATTTTGCATATGAGACATAAAGGAAGAGGTGAAATTAGAAGTTGTTTACGTTAAAATTTATTTCTTCCATTTTTCTCATTTATTGGCAATAATGTTGAGAATCTATGTACTCGTTACGAGTTTTAAAAATGCAAAATACTAATATTATTTTTGTCGTAAATTGGGTAAGGATTATTCCACTAATAATAATTAGATAGCCAAGTTATACCTTCTTTATAATGTTTATAATATTTTTCCAATGTTGATGTCACAATATGATTGAAACAAATATTTCATACTTTTTTGAATTTGCGAACCAAATTATCCTTCAACCACATTTAAAAATGAAATATTATGACTTTTCTCCCAAAATAGTTTGGACCGTCAAATTCTAAATTCACACCAACATTCAGTTTTTTGGTTTAGATTTATGAACGCTATGACAGGACGTCTTACACCGAAGTAAAACTACAAGTGTTTGGTTGTCACGAAACAATAAAAATGATACAAAGTGTAATACATAACTCTTACAGAGGGTAATTTATTTACCAGCTAATTGGTAAATAGAGACAGTTAGAATGATTCATCTGATTATCATCTGTAAGCTAACCTATAATTATTGAATATGTCACTATTTTATATAAATACACACATATTTATTCCTACGATTATCACCTGTACTGTAATGCTAACCTATAATTATCAAAGATGTTACTATGCTAGGTAAATACAAACAGATTAATTCGTATCATTATCACTTGTGCTATATTGCTAACCTATAATTAACAAGTTTATTAACTATGAAAACGTCCAGTCCATTTGGTACATTTCAAACCAATTTATTAAATTTGTCATTTAAGTACATTTCCTTTATTTAACTTTCTGCTATTTAATGAGGAACAATTAAAGGTCATAAGTTTATTTTTCGAATAATTTTTCAAAATATTTTTCACGTAATTTTTACATTTCAGATTAAATAACGTATAAAATAAAAAAAACAAGACAATTATTACTCATACCAAACATATTAGAAGATGCATGTCACGATATGAAATATATTAAAACACACACAATTATGGGAAAATAAAAGCGTTGATTCTATTCCTAAATGTAATTAATGCAACTTCTGTAATAACAAAATGTAAAATAGAACAATGGAAAGTCTTCATAATGCTAACTGATAAATATTTTTTCCATTCACAATATAATGAGTTAATTATTGTTATTACATCAAATATTGAAGACAATTAAAGTTTATAAAATCATTAAAATTTATATCTAAATATTTCACTTGTAAAAAATATTTACCGAACATCTGCAACGTTTTAAAAATATTAAATATTCTGTAGAAACATATGTGCAGTTGATCGCTCTGGAATTTTGCTATTCGCTGGTAAAATTTTAACTGCTAATATCAAAATTTTCCCCTATTCGTTTTTACTTCCTTCAAAAAAAGCTTAATTAAAAATTTTCAAAATTTAAATTAATGAACTGAATAGTAACCACCATATAGGTTATGGTAATTTCCGCAAAGCGGAGGAGCAGAGAAGCACGGAGTTTAAGTAAATGAAATAAATTGAATTTACCCAGCTCACTTGCTTTTATAAGGTCTTGTATTGACATCAAGTTATTGCGAACGTTAGAAGCTGTAAATTAATAAAGAGTTATTAATAAATGACACAGTGCATAAGACCTATTTTGAATTAATATGTGGAAGTGTAAATTAACTATCAAAACAAGTTATCAAACGAAATGATCAGTTAATGTAAGACGGTAGAGTATTTCACAGAACTTTCTAACTGGTTACATTAATTGATCATTTGGTTTTATATCTAGAACAATTAATTGAACTACGATATATCCCCGATAGCTCCCAAGGCTCCAAGAGAGTGTTGTTTACTAAAATACTCACGAATATTTTCGTCAGCACACAATCTTGTTAAGCAGGTGTTGGTATTTTTTATTTCCAGAAACATGGATTCACATAAGACGCATATGAAAACTAAATATGTTAAATGGTGTATCGGCCAATATGAACAAATTATAAATGATAGCGGTTCAGAATTCTGTAATGTAAGAGGGAACAATTGCTTAATTGATGAATGCGAGCAGTATTATTATGAAAGAGCTGCATAAGAGTAAACATTTTTGATATTACAAAGAGCTTTTAATCTTTATTCGCATCTGGTGCATTCGGCATGTTTTAAATGAACACTTTAAAATTGTCGCGTAGTATAATTTTGTTTTTTTATAAAATAAATATGGAACTGTTAAAGCATTTACATACTTTATCTTTTATTTATCAATGTTGTATCACCATATACACTATTACCTATAAACTTACATAGAAAAAAAGTAGTTAATATAACTTACGGAATATTTTATAACAGCAAATAGGAGAGAAACGTAATCTAAAAGCAACATGAAGGTGATGATAAACATAAACATAAGCTGGAAAAAAAAATATTAGAAATTTAGGTCATATTAATATTTGCTAACATGTTTGAAAAGAAGAAGATTAAACAATTTCCGGAAGTATTTTGTAGGGGAGTATTTTTCCTTAACTGTTTATTTTCTAGAAATTTAGTTATTAATTTTAAACGTCTTTTGATACTGCAAATGAGCAAACAAAAAATAATTATTTCCAAATCGTGAGTCATTGCACGGATGAAACCAGCCACAAAGGGTTCGAATACCACGCCCGTATCGACCAAAGTATACTTTGCATAGAAGGTATTAATGATTTTAAAAATTACAATGAACACTAGAGCAAAAACAACTGTCTTTCTATTTCTTATTTTATCAATTAGAAATATCTCCCGCCTATAGATTGGCTCAAAAAGTTGATTGATTTTATCAAAATGAACAAACAATTGGTTCACCGACATTTGTGGCCAAAATACATTGAGACATAAGATACGACGCATATGTATGTTCAATAAATTTTATTAGATATAACATGAGGAATCGTTTAGAAGGATTAAGGTGAAGTAACTCCTCAATGTAAAAATATTGTAAAACCATTAAAACTATGAAACTGTGTATAATTTGAACTTTCGATGAAAGTTTGTAAATATTCTTAAACTTCTTGAATACACCAAATACGGCTTGGACTCTCAATATAGGACGGAGTGTAATTTCGAATGACATGTCTTGATAATTTTCACGGAGCACAGTAACCTTATTTTTTGCGTGCATTTTAAACTTTGCTTCGCGATAAACTCATTGCAGTGATACACAACTCGGCGTAGTAAATAGGAAATGAAAAATGTCCTTTTACACAATAATCAAACATAAAAGAAAGGAGACATTTATCAGTCCTATTTTTACTTAAATAACAAAATGAATTAATGTCAAAATAAATAACATCAATAATCAGCACAATAAGAAAAGTATTTTCATATCAGAGCACTAAAAATAAATAAAATATATTAACATAACATTTAGGTAATAAGACTTATCATTGGAAATGTATTTTCGAGCACAGTATCAAGGGCGAGCACGTTTTACGTTAACTCCGCCGTTAACGGTCCCAAGCCCATATGAAAAAGGAGGAGGGTTGGCTGATTCAAGACCCAACCAGCCGTAAAAAGTCAATGCCGAGCCTCGGGCGGCGGTTAATTAACCCGACTTTGATCATAATGATGAAGATAGGAAATGATCTTCTTAACCTGCTGCTTTATGATTTCAATTCATAGACTCGGGGGCATTGGCTTTATCGCCTGTGCTGCGAGGTAGAAAGCCTCAATAAAAATTCACCCCAATACTACGGTGGAGACTGGGCCAAGAGAATACATGGCTGAGGGTTTAAGTCTTTAGCGCCAACTTTGGTGAACTTGACGAACACCATTGTATATAGCCTTCTCACAGGAAAGGCGTTACCCTAGTGAGCGACCACTCTATCGTCCATACTCATGGGAATAACAACCAGATGACTGAAAACAAAATCCAAAAAACTCATGCCCAACAACTCTTACACAAAGGACTTTTTAAAAATAAAACAAGATCTTTGTCATTCATTGGCTGCATGAGGAGTGATAAGCAGCCCAACGCGCTGAGAAATAACTCAAATACCTTCAAATCAAGCCAAATGCAAAACAAAGCCAATAGCTCAACTATCATCCCCACAAGTCAGAAAGATTATTCAGACAAACAAAGTGATGAATAATCCAACGAAGAGTGGCAGCGAGACAAAGTACCTAATAATAAACGCAAGAGATACGAGAACCCAACTGAAAGTCTAAGCAAACTGACCACTACCAAATTAATCAACTAAGTTCTTCCTGTACATAAAAAATTCGATATCCTCAGTGACGAAGTTCCTGTAACTGAAAATATAAGTAAACAATATATACCAAAACCCAAACCCATATTTGTAACTGGTGTAGTTAAGGTATCAACTCTTAGAGACCACTTAAGCAAAGTGGCGGATATAAACAAGTTTACCATGACTACACTTAGATCTGGGCACATAATCACACAATCAATTAATACCCGCCGACATTGAAACTTATAAAGATATAAGAGACAATCTTATTGGAAACAATAATAACCACTAAACTTACAAACTAAAGAGTGAAAGGGCCTATAGAGTAGTGATTAGAGGATTGCTCGGCTCAGAAGGTACTGCAATTATCAAACATGAACTACAAACTAATGAACATGAAATACGTCAAATAGTTAATGTTTTGCATTGTGCAACAAAAGAAAAACTCCCCCTATATTTTATAGACTTAGAACTGCGAGCCAATAATAAAGACATGTTTAACATAAAGCACGTCTATCATGTCAAAGTCACAATTGAAGCTCCCTACAAAAAAAGAGGTATTACAGTGCAAAAGATGTCAAAGATTTGGGCAACGTAAAATCAATGTTTTAGACCTTCTCGATGTGTTAAATTTGGGAATGATCATCCAACAGCCTCGTGTACTAAACCCCCAGAGACAGATGCTACATGCGAAAACTGCCAAGGCAAACACCCAGCAAGCTATAAGGGTTGCAATAAATATAAGCAGTACAAGGAAAACATACTTAAAATTAAACCTGCCCCACAACAACCCAAAACAAAAATATGCTACTACTCAGCCACGACCGGAAACCAAAGAAAAAGTTAAACTAATCAAAAAAAGTTAAAGCAACACCCAAAATCCAGCTAAAGCGAAGTCCTGAAAAACAAAAATGATAATAATATGCATCAACAATGTCTCACGGTGGAAACAGACCAACATAATAAGACAAGCTTGTTGACGCAATGTTCAACAAGTTCCAAGCAATCATGAAAGACATGATGGACAGCATGATGGATCAGATGATCAAACTAATGTCACGAATAGCTCCGATGAGGGACTGTATATCTGTATCGTCACCTGGAATGCCAACGGGTTGACTAACAGACAGCAAGAGCTTGAGTTATTCATGAATAATGAGAATATTGATGTTGCATTGATATTAGAACAAGACTCACCTAACGATCACACATACAATTCCGTAACTACACAATCTATAGGACCGACTACCCCTCCGACAACTCTCATGGCGGGATTCTGGAGCCTTACAGAACAGAAAAAATCCAAGCAACTTCGATCAAAATTCAAAGCAAGAATACTGAGACAACACTTGCTGCAACTTACAGTCCACCACGACACTCAATTGGGGCTGAGGAATTTAAGCAGTTCTTTAATCAACTGGGTTCTGTATTTATCTGTGGAGGAGACTGGAACTCCAATACTCATTGGGGATCAAGTTTGATCAATCCAAGGGGCAGAAAGTTATATAAAGCCACACTAGATCTCAATCTGGGATGCATTTCTCACGGCGAGCCAACATACTGGCCTGCAGATCAGAATAAAATACCAGATCTGTTAGATTTCTATGTAACAAAGAATCTTGGGCTTAACTACTTAAAGATTGAGAAATATGAGGATCTGTCGTCTGATCATACTCCAGTCATTTTAAATTTATTCAAACAAGTCATCCCCATTGAGCCACCTTCCAATATTTACAGCAGAAATACAAACTGGGACCTTTATAAAGAAATTTTTTCAAGTAATATTGATCTGAATATTAGACTGAAGACAGAAGTTGACATTGAGACCAATATCGAAAAGTTCAACTGTACAATACACTTAGCAGCCACTGCATCTACAATTAAAAATAGAAAAACTAAGACCAGACAAAAGGAATTTCCAAAAAACATAATTGAGAAGGTCTGCGAACGACGCAAACTAAGAAGAAAATGGCATAGAAATAGATATCCCTCTGACAAAACTATGTTTAACAGAGCAACAGAAGAACTGAGAGACATGATCAAAGAGTATGGGAACCTGGCTCACCATACCCCGCATAAGGATACTAATTACTCACTATGGCGAGCAACCAAGAACCTAAAGCGACCCAAAAACCACATCTCGCCTTTAAGACAACAGGACAGAGGATGGGCTAGATCCGATACCGAAAAAGCATTTACATTTGCTGAACATTTACAAAACGTTTTCACACCTTTGAATTGTAATGAACTCAATAACGATGATGAAATGATAAATTACCTACAGTCACCAAATCAGTTAGGCTTTCCTCTAAAATCAGTAAGTTCCAGAGAAATAGGTCGAGAGCTTAAAGCCTTACCACCCAAAAAAGCACCTGGTTATGATCTGTTAGACTCTGTACTGCTAAGTAACCTTCGGAAGAAAGGCATAATATTTTTGGTAATACTCTTTAATGCATGTCTGAGACTCTCCCACTACCCATTCTAATAGAAACTTGTTCCAGTTGTTATGATTCTTAAACCTGGCAAACAGTCAAACGAAGTTTCATCCTACAGACTAATTAGTCTTCTCCCTTTGGTTGGCAAACTTTTCGAAAAGTTATCCTGAACGGAATGCGTCCTCATCTAGATACTATTATTCCTGGGCACCAATTTTGATTTAAACAAAAACATGGTACCATTGGGCTGGTACATAGATTGACAGATACCATTAGCCTCACCCTGGAAAATAAAAAATACTGTTCAGCTGTTTTCCTAGATATGTCAGGCTTTTGATAGGATCTGGCATGTCGGTCTTTTTAAGTTAAAAAAATATCTACCTCACTCCTTCTACTTTATACTAAAAAGCTAATTGAACAAAAGATGTTTTGAAGTTAAACTCGACAATATAACGTCGGAATTGTACGAAATCAGATCTGGTGTGCCTCAAGGAAGTATTCTGGGGCCAGTGTTGTATCTCATCTTTACAGCTGACATCCCTACAGATGACAATACCTTCATTGCCAGATATGCAGATGATACCGCAATAATGTCAGTAAATGCCAGTCCAGGAACCGCATCAGCAAATCTACAGAAACACATCGCTGAAGTTGAAAAATGGCTGAAGATATGGGGAATAAAAGCAAATCAAAATAAAACTACACACATTACTTTTATACTCAGAAAAGACGACTGTCCTTCAATTACGCTGAACGGAGAACAAATTCCACATGGTAATACCGCCAAATACCTTGGCATACACTTGGATAGGCGACTGTCCTGGCAGAAACGTATCTGGAGTATAAAAAAAATGGATGCAAAACTTCGAGGCATGTACTGGCTAATTGGTAGAAAATACCAACTAACCAATGAAAGCAAAATGGCAATTTACAAAACTATATTGAAACCAGTTTGGACATACCGAATTGAACTTTGGGGAACAGCAAGTAACAGTAAAATAGAAATCCTGGAAAGGGGTCAGACCAAAGCTATTAGATCTATGTTTAACATTCCAAAATATCTTCACAATAAATACATTATGCAAGACCTGAGGCTTAATCCTGTGAAGCAAGAAATCGCCATCCGTAGCCACAACTACCAGTAAAGATTAGCCAAACACGTAAATGCCTTGGCTGCCAATTTATCGGGATCTGGAAGTATCCAATACACAAGACTAAGGAGAAATAGTGTTCCGAATCTTATTAACCGATTCCCCAAAGAATAGTGAGAGTGGTCAATAGACATTCCCTTACAGCTCAAACGACATATACAGACAGAGGTCAGACAAAAAAGAAGCTATATATCTATGACAGATTGCTGTGTTGAGAGAAAGAAAGAAAAAAAAAGTTTTACGTTATTTTTTATAAAGTTTTACAATAAACTAAGTACACACAGCGCTAATCAAGTAACTATTTGACAACACTTTTGACAACTATGTGGCACCTTAATTAAAGACGGAGGATCCTTCTTCTTGTCGATCGTGACAAGATTCAATTTGAAGCGTACAATTTTTGCAGTATGTTCGTATGAAACAAATTGTATAATCGAAATTTCCCACACTTATTTGGTTGCGTACCATCCAGAATATGGCATAAAGAATATATAAATTTCAAGTTAATCTTATATTATAATTAAGCATTAATATTGCATCCCGTTTTATTAATATTGTATTTTTGAACGATTCAAACATCACGCAAACATTTCCACACTCTAAATATACACATTGCGAATCTGTCAATAAATTTATTAATTTTACAAAAATTTATTCAAAAAGGAGATTTCTAATGGTTTATACCATTAGAGATTTTAATTTTAGCACAAATTTGAATAAAAAACCAGCTATTATGGAATAAAGTTAATGGAATATTTGAAACAAGTATATATTTGCCAAGCTTTTAAAATTTTGCAGCTTTCGTACTCTATACTATACTTTTTATGGCAGCTTAAAAAAGCTGCCATAAAAAGTATAGTATTAGCCAAAAAAAGCAAAAATGTCTCAAAGGAGGTTTGTGTGAATGCCTACCTTCGCTAGTTTTGTGGCCTTGTGCTTAGACAGCATGGATACATTTAATATTTAGCAATATTAAACATCTCTACATTATCCATACTGAAAGTAAATTAACATTATTAAATTTATTACTTAATTTTATTTAGCGGACATATAAAATTTTGTAACAGATTGTCTTATTTATTGTTAAATGTACGCCCCTCTTACTTCTTTAGCTTGATTAACCAATAAACAAGTTAAAATTATTGAATTATATTATAACGATTTAAAAATAAATTGAAGCGATAACAAGCAACCAAAAATTACAATTTTAGAAAAAAATTAATTGCAAAATAGTGTAGAAAGGAAAATCCAAGAAAAGAAATTATTTGCACAATAGTATAATTAGTAATCAATATAAGAATGGTAAAATTTTAGTATTGTAAAATAATTGCATCCAATTTCAAAAAAAAATTATTTGATGTGAGTATAAATAACGTTTCAAAGCACATTTAACGCAATGGCCGTATTTAAAAATGTGAGCTTCGAAAATATTTATTGAAGGATATAAAGAAAATAAATTAAACGTTATTAAAAATAAGCCAAGTTAAGAAAAATTAAGAAGAGAAAAGCACTTGAACTTTATAATAATTCTGTGTACGTTTTATAGTTCTAAGGGTTATTTAATATGATCTAACTTTCCTTTGACCTCTAAGTATGCGGCTACATACAAATACGTATCAGGAGAAACAACGTATCAAGTACGTATCAGATTGCAATTCTTGAACTATTTTGATGATTCTTTCTTCTGTGGATGTGCTATCAAAATGGAAGCCTATGATTTTTCTTAACGATTTGTTACGGTTGTTTTAAATTTTATAAACAGTTTTCCTCTGATTGTCAAGTTCGCCCTTGACACATCTATTTAATCGTTGCTCTTTTAACTTTTCTACATTTTAAAGTTTTTTCCGTAATGAAAAAAACGCAGGATATATACTACTTTCACGATTTTATAAGCCTTGTGAATTGGTACCAGTACTCGACTCATATTCTACTAATACAACTAAAAATGCTCTGTGCGCTGCTTCACGCCCCTATAATGAATGCTAAAGTGCTTCCTAGCCTGCTATGTCATCTCGTCGGTCCGCGCATGTCATATATTCTGCTAATAAAAATATTGTTATTCCTTCAAAGTATGTCAAAGTATTCCAACGACTCCGTCATCATACCTTCGATGCACACATGTAATATTCTGCTTATAAATATATTGTTATCCCCAACAACAATATAAATATACTCCATGGACTTTTACATCATCTCCGTAATCCGCGCATGTCACGTTCTTCTAATACAACTATTATTATCCTTTTGCTGGTATATAGAATTGCTCCATGGACTGCTTTATATCTGTTTCTTAATGTTGTCACTTGTAAGTTTGGTGAAGTACTCTGTAGGCTACTTCATCTTCTCAGCATCATGTTCTGATAATATAATTATTGTTACCATCTCATCACTCATATTACATCCTGCTCATACAAGTATTAATATGTTTTTCAAGTATGTAAAATTGCTGCAGTCTGCTTTCAAACCTCAACACTCAATGCACAACATGTTCTGCAAATACATCCATTGTCATCTTTGAGAAGTATATGAAAGTACTCGGTGAACATCCTTCACGTATATCACGTTCTGCTGATACAAATATGGGTTTTTCTGTTAAGCATGTAGAATTATTTCATAGACTGCTTCGACATTTCGGCACACCACCCTTATCACATTCTGCTTATCAACTATTGTTATCTTTTACATATATGTATAAGTAGACCGTAGATTGCTTAATCTCAGCTATCCACGTACATCATATTATAGTCGTAATAATACAACTATTCTTATCTCTTGTCAGTGTGCAGTAGAGTCTCATGGACTCATTTGTCATCTTATAATTTCAGGCATGATGTTGCAGGAAGTCAAAGGTATTAAATGATGATTTGGAAAATCTTTAACAATTAAAATTACTAGCTGGTGAGAAATTAAACTTTGTTTTGCATAAAAATTTCAATATGTACGTAAGTTTCACTTTTTGTTATTCATGCAAAATTGATATATGTCTAAGCCGTTCCAGATTTTTAAATGATAACCCTAATAGTATCACTGATTATGAACTCAGTTCAAAAAAAAAATGTTGTCATGGTGCTGATACAAAATTTAATTGTATAAATTTGGACTGAACTGACATAATAAAAATAATATGTAAATTTTCTCTCAAATGGAAAATTGTCATATCTTTTTTAAATATATAGATATATTCAGTAGTATAATTTTTCCTTTTCCACACTTCACACATTTCAAATTCTGATAAAAAACTGTTATTATTACTTGTAAATATAAAACGAATACAATTTCGATTATCGAAACATAATGTGGACTTTATTTGGAAAATAAAATTGATTTTCTTTTTTAAGATATAATATGATTATAATGATTTTATGATAGTTTAACTAAAAGAAAAAAAAATAAATTTGTGTCCGTAAATCTAAAATGTTTCGATCCGCGTAATGTTTTTGGAGTAGAAATGGTGAATCATTTTAAAAACTAGGAATGCTTTGAATATCTCTAAAAAACAAAGTTCGGTGCAATAAAACATGTCTCACAATAGCCAATGAAAAACTCTGTTCACACTCCCATTAAATTCAGGTACTCAACAGCAACCACTGAATTGTTCAAAGACTGATTTTTTCCCACACAACCACTAGCACCTTGATCTTCACCGATTTCTGGTGCACAGTCACCAGTTAGTTGACATCATAGCACATCAGTAAGCCTATGATGTATATCCGTGTCCGGCACTGGGAAAAGGTTCTGAATTCACTAACATTGGAAGCAGTTGCGATTTAGTATAATATGGCTACTACAAGTTTTCTACTTACACAGTAAGTATTTTTTTATACCTATAGGCAAGTTAGAAGTTTATTATTACATTCAGATATTAGAAGTTTAATAATACCATATGTTGTTTAAATGTTTAATGTTTTATGGAATCAAAATATTTTCAATTTCTTAATTTCAATCAAATGACGAAATGATCTGATAAATATGTATTGTCACAAGATTCGAATTCAGCTTACTAAAATTGTAGTATAACATCTGTTCATTATTATTCAAGATAGGCCAGCTGAGGAGTGTCATTTAAAATCCTCAGGGCGTTCGCCTCGATCAAATGCCATGCAATGCAGCTTTGGCTCAAATTTAGTGACCGTGACAATGCTGCGTGCGGCAAAGCCGACCTATTATTTTCTGTACTACCTCAGACAAATGAGGGGGATAAGCGTTCACTGAAAATTGTATCGCATGTCTAGCAGTCAGCCATGGCAGCTGTTGCATTTATTTTACTCAGAGATTTGCAAAAAAGAAGACAAAAATAAAAACCTAAATGGGACTAGATTAGACAAATATATAAAAAGAGGTTTGAAAGTAGGAATCAGCAGTACGAATAATTTGTTGACGACGGAGTCGAAAACAATTTCAGACAGATGAATGTAGATCAATTTGAGATGCTATGTTCACTATTGGACAACAATATATGAAAGAATGATATAAGTTACCGTAAAGGCGTAACTGTGAAAGAAAGACTACCACTATCTTTAAGGTTTTTAAGTACACAACTTTCTAATATATTTTTTGCAATCGAAACAGTCCATATGAAAGATTCACCCCAATGTTTACTAAAAAATCATCCAACTTTTATAGGAATGTTTAAAATTAAGTAAATTACATAGGATATAAATATACGATATTAATTTATATTCATCTCACTCAGCCTAGGCCCATACATGACACATTGCCACCCAGAGTGCCCATGGCAAATGTATTGAGGCATCTTTAATCACAAATTAAAACCGACACCTCACGACTCATATGCAGGATCTGTGCACTTACCTTGAGCGAGGCACGTCCACACTGGGTGAGATTTTATCTCGCGAGGCTGCTCTACCAGGCAGCTTGATCAATGCGGATTCCGGTATTTAACGACAATTTTGCAGCAGGGCAATTAATTCTTACAAAAACTCCTGAATACTTTAAATATCACCATGGTACTGTAATATATCCAATACTCACCTTCGTTCACAAGGCATAAATAGATATTTTTTATTACTTTACAAAGCAAAATATTTTTTATTACTTTAATATTCTGTACTATGCGCCCAGTAAGTGTTATATAAAATAATAATACAAAGTTTCAAAAAGTTAAAGACGTTACTGCTTGTATTAAAACATACCTTTTTATAATGTTATTTATGTAAATTGATAATAATAATTATTTATTTTTGTATCTGCTGCTGCATTGTTGTTGCAGGCAAAAATTTAAATTACATTTGTGGCAAATAGATTACTGAAAACTTTTGAATAAATGTACAAATGTGCAAAAAATTTTGTCGAATAAATGCAGGAAGGTAGGTAATTACATTGAGATTTATCCCAGTTATTAGTTAAGTTTAAAGAGTTTTTTATTAGGTGACCTGAACTAATGTGAAAACGTTTGAATTTTGTTCTGACATGGTGACTGACTTATCAATTTGGCACAACTCCATTTACTTTTTGTAGGTTTATACCATGCGCCAAAACAAAAATCAAAGATCACAAATTGAAAAAATTGTCATTTTAAAAAAGTTTACGTAAGTCATTACATCTTTACCAAATAAAAGAAAATGTTTAATATATCATCTGTTTATTCTACAAATTTGAGTCACATTTAGAGCTTCATCCTGAAAATTGATTTGAACTGAAACGAGTATAAATTTATATTTCTAGAATGAGTATTTAGACAGTGGAATGGAGAATGCTCTATCAGTAATATGCAAACATAGACGAACTACTTTTGTACACGCAAGTTGGAGGCAAACAATTGCTAAACTGCTTAATGTTTTAGCTTGGTGTTGTTACTTGGAACCGAAACTGATCATGTTTTCACTTGTTTTTTTTTAAAGAAAATATGTGAAAATATTCTACCTTTATAGTTATACGACAATACACCTTTTAGAAATAAATAGACTATATAGGGAAAATGTAGAAGGTAGAACTAGGCCCTAACCCGAGCGGTTCCTTTTCTGCCGTATGGTTTTAAGAATTTCTTACGTTTGTCGTATACCCGAGATCAGACCTGACTATACTTACAATGACAATCCCATGCATGGTAGATAAAGTTCATTGAGGAAATCGACAGATATCTTTCGACAAGTGTCAGATAGAGAAAAGTCTAATAATTAAAATCACTTTTTAACTTAGATTTAAATACTATGATTCTGCACTCACGGACTAAAGAAATTTAGAAGGTGAAAAAGTTGGAAATATTTGAATTGAGTAAGAAAAAATTCTCTATCAACCTTTTTAAAATGGCAATAAAACCACAGGAAAAGCAAAATAGAATGCCCGACAGTAGTACTGGTAATTTCTAAATTATACTTTCATCAAAGAAATGTCATAAATGAATGTTTCATCCACTACTAAGAAGTTTCATCTACATAATTTGGAATAAATCACTCCAAATTATGTAGGTGAAACTTCTTGGCCGAATTTAATAAAAGAAAAATAGTGTTGTGTGTATTTTATAATAATTACGATCAATAAATTTGCTTCCTATCGATAGCTTATCCCTTCCTATATAATGTCAAAAATCATCTACATTACTCTAGAAAATGTCAAAAATCATGTTTTCATTTAATATAACTTTCTTCATCTTATTTAAATTAATCTCCATAAGCAAATTTTGTAATAGAAACAAAACTCACTGTATAGATAAATAAAGTTGCATAAGTAAACAGTGTGTGCAAGATGGCTGCAATGTCAAGGAGATTTATATTTTGATATTTCTTATTGTAAATATTGTTTTCCTAATTTGTTTTGTTGCTTTAGAGTTATATTTTAATTTGTTTCAATAAATTATTTTCTATATAATTATTAAAAATGTAGTTATTATTATACAAACTCAAATAAACTTACATGAAGGATATCATCAAAAACAAATCCGCATAAATATAATGCTAGTGTTAAGTATTGTGTGTTTAAAAACATATGTAGGTATAATATTTTATTTAGCTTACAAATAAAATGTGGTTATGGTACATATAGTATATATTTGTTTTTATTTCTTATATTTCAATGTCACAATAATCTCAACCGCAACTTATCCCAAATTGAGTAAAAGTACCACAGTCGTATGAGTTGTTTGATCGTTTGAAAGTCATTATTCAGTGATGTTGGCGTGTTCGATAATATATGAAGTTGAAATGCTCCTTAATATTGATAGCTAGAGATTTTAATAACTGCATATGAAATTATATATTTCAAACAATGTTGAATAAATAGTGATAGAAAATCAATGACACTACTTTACTTAAAAGTCGGTATTTAGTCACTTCTAATATTTATACGGGGATTTTTTTTTAATTAAATTATATTTTTGAATAACATAAAATGAAGTAAGTATCATAGAGAAATAATCACTTTCTATATGAAGCTGTGTTCCAGGGGCATGGGCATTACCCTTTTTTCATTCATAAAACTTGTTAAAATAAATATTATACTACCGAATTGGTCAGTAAGTCACTTCATCTAACCAAATAAATCTATCACAGTGTTCGTGTTACCATAAAAAAGAACTTGTCAAGTTTTGACTAAAATAAAAAAGTATGAAAAATAACTCTGAAACCAAAAAGTCACTGGCAATACATGGTGGTGATTTGGAAAAAGCCTTGACGTTCCCTATTTTCTTGAAAATAATTAAATGGCCTCTTTGTGACAAATGAACTATGCATATAAAATCATGGTTGGAAGTTCAATTCTCAAAGTCGTATACAGGTTACACAACAAACTCACTTAACTTTGTGTAAATACATTATATAATCATAAAGACAAAAGTTCAATAATTTATTAAATGATTAACTTTCCTTTAAGCAACATAGAGGATCAATACGAGTACAAAACAAAGTTTACATTGTATTAAAGGGGTGGTGTACTTAGTTTAATTTCCAGGGGAGCTGGGAGTTGAAAGACTTCAGTGTCAATGCCTGTTGTCAGGTAACGGAGATAATTACATGAGATTGCCAATTATACATTAATTTTCATACATTCGTTACTATGAAACTTAAACGAGTGTTTGCATGATTTTTATAAATATTATTTGAATTAAACATGATGACGATTTCTTTATTGTAATACATATTTTAATTTTATGGAGGAAACAATTTTGAGAAAATTCGTGCAAAATACTTAAACACTTTTGGATACCTTTGGACTTTGTATGGTAATGTGAGAATTTTCCTAAAATCTATAAAATGCACGATTGCTTTATCACAATGGGTCATTAGTGGCTAAGGGATTTGAAAACTTATTTAATTTAATTTGGAATTTTGAATAACTAAAAGCAGAATAAATTATACTCAATAGTAAGAATCTAATGAGGTGATCCCTAAAATTGCAATGTTAATAGTGCCATATATCATGCATAGATAAATACTGAACTGAATTAGTAGTTCCTAGTACTGTTAGTTGCGGTTAGTATTTTATTTCACGTAGGTGTTACACTGTGTTTATCCAGAAGGAAAAAACAACTATTAGTAGAATTATCACCCACTGTATTATAAATAATTTATAGTGCTTGTCTATTTTCTAATAAAACTTTAAAAATCTATGTTTAAACTGCTTCATAAACAGGATTTAATTTTCAAGTAAATAAGCAAGTTCAAATGACTTTCAAAAGTGAAAACAACAAAAATCAGGGTTAGAATAGATATTGTGCAAGATTACAAAAATCACTAGCTGGACCTGTGTCCATACATGTTGTTGAAGGAGAAGAATGCAGTAGAGAACAAGAAAAGAAGAGAGTAAAATGAAGTCAGAAAAGAAAATTAAATCAAATAGAAGAAAATGGATGAATCGTAAAAAATATTGGTGCTATTGGAGAGCAAAAGAAAATAGAAACTTCTACAGAAACGAAAATATCCGTCAGTTCCGTGACATACCTCCATTTAATTCAATGTTGCTGCAAACTGACCTATGTCCTTATTAAATTATATGCAGAATGAAATTATCGAGCATTGTAATGAGACATCCACACAAGAACAAGATCTCCGCCACTGATGAAAATCAGAAATGAATGGTTTCTTCACGTCTTCTTCAGTTGCAAGGAATTATCAACAAAACTGGTAAGCTCATTGCCAGTAGCAAATATATCACATGTAAAAATAATTTTAAAAATTTGGTAAAAGTAAGTAATTCTAATCACACAAAAAATAAAACTTCAGAAAATAATGGAAATTTCTGGAAACTGACAAAATAATGCAATACATATCCTAGATGGTAGCTGAGGTGATCATATGAGTATACATTGTGAAAGTTTAAGAACTTTTCTATTCTCTTTTATATATATATATATATATATATATATATATATATATATATATATATATATTTATATATATATATATAAACAGGGATTCAAAGTTGAAATTAATATATTATTTTTATTAAGAGGTTACTTCCTAAACAATATTCTAGAAATGGACAGTTGAAATGGGATGACGAACTAGCAAAAATATCAACAGAATAGAATACTCGTAGCTTCGTCCCAAAGTCTACGTAGTGGCGCGTGAATACCAGCATTATGATAAGCTATGGGAAGATAAAAATGCATAGAGGTGCTTGTAGACCTCCCGGGCACACGACGTTGCAATCGGCTCATGATGTCTGATCTGTAGTTTCAATCGTGACAGATATTTTACAGCATTGTTGCTTCCAATCCAACAAACCTACACTGTGTGTGCTGAATTTAAATAGCAAAATTTCCTTAGCATAGTTTCTTTTTGATGTGTTAAAGCAATATTGCCATAGAGCTTTGGTGACTGCTCAATAATATCAGAATAGATGACATGGATTCTAGATTGCAACAGATAGTCCAGGTGAAATAGAATTTAAGTGCATGCACCATTAATCTACAGCGACAAATAAACGCAGCTTCTCAGAGTTTTAAAACATTGTGAATAACAGACAATGACAAGTTTCATGTTAATATTTATTTGTATGAACCTACACATCTAAGTCTTCTTGGGTAGTTGCATTTTCATTAAAATGTGCGTCTACTCATTTAATCAATTCACTTTACAAAGAAAATAATAAAACTAAAAACATTTTTACATTTATTTCCTAACACTCTCACAAACGTATCTTCCACAAAATATATCGCGCAGTGATTGCGTGGTTCTTCCTTTTTCCTCTCCTCACAACTTAAAAATATCCTCCGTGTCCTCCATCCTACGGCACAGTTTTTGTGACTCGTTGCTTCTTTTTTTGGCAGTTACGAGCAACCTAACTTTTTTTGTTACTTATATTACGGTTATTCGATTACAATAAATTTTAAGATTTAGAGTTATTCTTTAGAAATACTTATTTATCAGTGAAATACACTATTGTATCTTTTATTGTGATAACTGGCAATAATATTATTTTATAAAGTCTTTTTGGGTGTAAAACAATCACTGAATATCACGGCAAATTTCAAATTAAAATAAATGATATTTTCTTCTGTATTCAATATTCTCTAAGGGGTATAAGGTTTGATTTCTTGTGCCCGTACATTTGGAACTGAATGTAGTGCTTAAGAAATCATGAGAAGAACCTGTCTAGATTAGCACAGTGATTCACTTATTTTAATGTCAGTCAAGATACTTTTAAAATGAAAAGGTAACCCTACGTGATATCAGCACCCAAAAAACAGAAAGTAATATTTTACAATTATTTGTAGTACGTAAGTAGCAGTCGAAGTAGTTTTTCTCACTTTCGTTCATCCCAACGAATATAAGATTTCTTACAACCCTTTTATTTTCAAGTTTATATAACGTAAGTTCTTATTCAACTATTCGCGCGCGTAAGTTTTCCAAGTCCTCATTCCAGTCTTTAAATTTCTCATTCAAATGTGTTTTTATATTATTTGTAATAATATCAGTTGTTATTTGTAATAGTATTTGTATTAGTTGTAATTCTGCCGCTTTAAATCTTTGATTCATGTCATTTTTCATTTCTAATATTATAGAGAATGGGAAGATTTCTGGTGTGACTTTTGTGCGATAAGTGTGTAGCTCTCAGAATAATATACGGAGGTTTCTTCAGTTTCACCTAAGCAGCACTTAGTTTAACTAGCTAATTCTAGAGAGCGCTTTTAGGTTATAGGTATAATTTTGTTTCACTGTTGTTTGTTATTTGGTGTCCGTTTTAAATAAAATTAAATGAAATTATTAAGGGTTGAATCCACGACACTGATAAAGTTTATGTTCAATGTTTTATTTTTCACTGTGTTCTTATTTCTCAAATGAGTTCGAAACAGAAATATCAACAAAAATAAAAAAAAAATAATGATAAGAGTCCAGGTCCTGCCAGTATTACAAACAAAGCAATCAAGTTAGGCAAATCCTTATTAGTTACACCGATCACGAAACCTTGTAACAAAATTCTACAACAATACAAAGTGCCCGCAAAATGGACTGAATCCAAAATAATCTACTATATAAAAAAGGACATCATAAGGATGTTGCAAATTATAGACCAATAAGCCTCTTGCCTACCGTATATAAATTGTTCGCATCAGTACTGGAAAAAATAATTTTCCGCTTATAGAGAAAGATCACCCATAGAAGAGATTAGATTTAGGAAAGGGTGTTCGACAATAGATCACATTAAATCACTAAAACAGATGATAGAAAAATATACAGAGTTTAGAAGACTGCTATACCTTTGCTATTCAGATTATATGAAAGCTTTTAATTCGATATCGCATAATAGCATATGGGAAGCTCTACGACATCAGATTGCGGCAAAAGTTTAAATAGATATCCTAAAACACATATATAGCCATAGAACAAGCAAGATAAAACTTGATAAAATTGAACTTGAAATAAATATACGCAAAGTTGTTAAATAAGGTGACCCTTTATCACCTGAAATATTTATTGCGGCCTTAGGTAATATAATAAAGGATTAGAGCGATGGAAATATTTTGAACATAAAACTAAAAGATAAAAAGAAGCACCTGGACATATGCAAGAAGACCAAATTCATCGACGCTCTGCATCAGGTTAAGAAATTTAAATGGAAAATGGGTTAGTCACCTAGCCCGGTTATGAGACCAAAGATGGACCAAAATGACAACCGACTGGCATGGACCACAAGGTACTCTTCGACAAGGCAGGCAACAAGCTAATACTAGGAAATAACTCAGGATCGGAATACATAGAAAGGATTGGGGGCCTATAAAATAAAGAGGTTAAAGTTTTAAAAATTAGAGGTTAAAATTTAAAGAGCTTAAAATTTTAAATTAAATTAATTTTAAATCGAAGAAGTTAAAACTTTAAATTAATAAAAAGAGTTAAAGTTTTTAAAATTTAATTATTTATTTTTAATCAAGAAAAAAATTCACGAAAATTGTAATTTATTTATTTCTTTATGTTATTTTAATATCAATTGTAATTTTATTTGATTAAGGAATAAATTGCTTATTATTATTATTTATTCAGTTAACGTATATTCTTATCACATCTGTCTTTTGAGGTATAGATCGATAACTTTACATTTACCTTCATTTAACCATGTGTACAAAAGAAAATTAATTCATGAAGTCTGTTTTTCGACGCTATTATCTTTTTAATTAACGGACTATGAGTGTAATTGTACAGTTTTTAAAGATAAATATTAATAAAGTATCCAATCCCAGGGCAAAAACTGAACGAAAAAATTTGCTATGTGATCAGTGCATTCTCGGGTCACAAGAAAAAATGTAAAATGTGAAAAAGTACGAAATGGATGTTTCCTGTATTTTAGATATATTAAGACCCAAGAAAAGCCCTGGTTTCCGCAACTGTTTTGTGTGCCATGTTGGGTTATCCTGCTATCTCGGCTGAATGGAAATAAAACATTAAAGCCGTTTGCAGTACCAACCTTTCGGCGTGAAAGTAATAATAACTACAATGGCTATTATTTTTTATGAGATATAAAGGAGAGTTTATGGAGAATATCAAGTTTTATGTAGAGTGCACTATTGTAAATTCTGTATCGGAGTCCTCGTAGTGTAAACACGCCTCTTTCTTAGTTTCCTAAGCAAGTAAAAGTGCAGAGCTAGTTGATTTTAACGATGAAGATAAGGATGTCGAAGACATTCAAGATTACCTTAAAAGGTTTTGGTTTGAGATTTTTTTTGTCAGACAATTTAAATTATTTGATTCTAGATGCAAGAATGGATCTTATTGCACTAGATACAAAAATATTTTTACGGCCAAAAAAAGAAGAAAAATAGCTTTATTTTACTTAAATTTTTGATTTACAAATTTCCTACAAAGCACAAGTTTGTTTAATAGCGCATTTATTTATTCATACTCCACAAACAAGTATGAACACGGTTTTGGTCTACAGCAGCAATCAACATTACTCTGTTTCAAAAAGAAAATATATGAAAATATTAAATCAGTACTAAATTTAATAAAATAAGCAGACCTAATAATGAGAAATATGTGAATTAATTATGTTCTTTATATGTGAGAAGAAAAGTTGCCGACAAGCACTATTTAATAAGATTGGCCAAAACATATAGAATTATTAGTTTGCAGCAAAATGAATGAGAAATAAATACCTTTAATTGATCCTAAATATTTTGTTTTACCTCTAATACATATAAAGCAAAGCTTAATTAAAATTATTATAGCGGCAATGAATAAAACTGGTGAAGTGTTTTTCATCTGAAATCCATTTTTACTAAAATTAAGTGACGGAAAGTTGAAAAAAGTTTTTATCTAGCCAGAAATATGTTAGTTAACGGGGGATAAAATTTAATGGTAAAAAACTATTTTTAAATCATTTTAAATTGATGAAAGCGAAACCGTGAGATAAAACCAGTTCGTTATACGACATAAAATGTAAATTGAATGTAGGTCAACGTAGAGAGGACAGTAACATTACATAATTTTGCAATGAATTTTATTATATTAGTTGATTTACATAAACGTTTAAAAAAAGAATGAAACCCTGTCGAAGTGAGACTTCACGTGTATTTATATATTTTTTTTGTTACATCTTTAGTGACATATATTATAAAACCTATAGATAAAATAATGTACACATGTTTGACATATACATAAGTTAGATTAATTTTCTAGAAGAGCAATCGCTTTCAGTGAACTTTAACGTAGGGATTGCAATATTCCTAAATAAAGTGAGCTGCAAAAATTTAAGTACGAACTCCAAAAATTGTTCATAAGAAAAAGAAAAACATAAGAAATCACTGCGAATAAATAAGACATTCTTATTGTGACGTGTCGGGTAAAGGGAAAAGAAAAATGAGACATGAAGGAAAAAGGTAAAATTAGATGTTGGTTACGTTAAAATTTATTTCTCCCATTTTTCTCATATATTGGCAATAATTTTGAGAACACACACATGCTACAAGTTTAAAAATGTAAAACACTAATTTGATTTTTTGTCGTAAATACCAAACATTCCTTTAAATACATTTAAAAATTAAATATTATGATTTTTATCACTAAATAGTTTAGCCCGTCAAATTCTAAATTTACACCAAAATTCAGTTTTTTTATTTAGATTTATGAAGGCTATGACAGGAAGTCTCACAACGAGGACTACAATTGTTTGGTCGTCACGAAACAAGAAAAGTGATACAAAGAATAATACATAACTGTTACAGCGAGTAATTTATTTACCAGCTAATTGGTAAATAGAGAAAGTTAGAATTATTCATATGATTATCATCTGTGCTATAATGCTAACCTATAATTATTAAATATGTCTCTATACTAGATAAATACATACAAATTTATTCATACGATTATCACCTCTACTGTAATGCTAACATATAATTATTGAGTATGTTACTATGCTAGGTAAATACAAACAGATTGATTCATATAATTATCACCTGTTCTATAATGCTACAGTCCATTTGGTACATTTCAAACTAATATATTCAATTTGTCATTTAAATACATTTCTTTTCTTTAACTTTCTGGAATATAATTAGGAAAAATTAAAGGTCATAAGTTTATTTTACGAATAATTTTTCAAAATATTTTTCACGCAATTTTTACATTTCATATTAAACAATATATATAACAAAAGAAAACAAGACATTTACTACTCTTACTAAACATAATGGAAGATGCATGTCACGATATAAAATATAATTAAACACACTTACACAATAATGGGAAAATAAAAGCGTTGGTTCTATCCCTAAATGTAATTAATGCAACTTCTGTAATAACAAAATGTAATATATAACAATGGAAACTCTTTATAATGCTTACTGATAATATTTTTCCATTCACAATATAATGAGTTAATTATAACTATTACTACCTAATCTTGAAGACAATTAAAGAAATTATTTACAAACATTTGGAACTCATTAAAAATATTAAATATTCTGTAAAAACAGATGTGTAGTTGTTCGCTCTGGAATTTTGCTGTGTGCTGGTTAAATTTTAACTGCTAATATAAAAATTTTCCTCTATTTAGTTTTACTTCCTTCAAAAAAAAGCTTAATTACAATTTTTTATTATTTAAATGAATGAACTGAATAGCAACCACCATATAGGTTACGGTAATTTCCGTGAAGCGGAGGAGCAGAGAAGCACAGAGATTAAGTAGATGAAATAAATTGAATTGACCCACCTCACTTGCTTTTATAAAGTCTTGTATTGACATCAAGTGATTGCGAACGTTAGAAGCTGTAAATTAATAAAGAGTTATCAATAAATGACGCAGTGCATAAGATCTATTTTGAATTAATGTGTCGCAGTGTAAATTAACAATCAAAACAAGTTATCAAACCAAATGATCAGTTAATGTAAGTAGGTAGAGCATTTCGAGTATTTCACAGAACTTTCTACCTGGTTACATTAATTGATCATTTGGTTTCATATCTAGAACAATTAAATAAACTACGACAAACCCCTGATAACTCCCAAGGCTCCAAGGTAGTGGTATTTACTAAAATACTCACGAATATTGTCGTCAGCACAAAGTCTTATCAAGCAGGTGTTGGTATTTTTTATTTCCAGAAACATGGATTCGCATAAGACGCATATGAAAACTAAATATGTTAAATGGTGTATCGGCCAATATGAACTAATTATAAATGATAGCGGTTCAGAATTCTGTAATGTAAGAGGGAACAATTGCTTAATTGATGAATGCGCGCAGTATTATTATAAAAGAGCTGCATAAGAGCAAAAGTTTTTGATATTACAACGAGCTTTTAATCTTTATTCGCGTTTGGTGCATTCGACATGTTTTAAATAAACACTATAAAATTGTCGAGTAATATAATTTATTTATTTCTTTGTTTATAAAATAAATGTAAAACAGTTAAAGCATTTACATACTTTATCTTTTAGTTATCAATGTTGCATCACCATATACAATATTACTTATAAACTTACATAGAAAAAAAGGAGTTAATATAACGTACGGAATATTTTATAACAGTAAATAGGAGGAAAATGTAATTTAAAAGCAACGTGAAGGTAATGATAAACGTGAACATAAGCTGGAAAACGAAAAAAATATTTGAAATATATAATATATTAATATTTGCTAATATGTTTGAAAAGAATAAGGTTAAACAATTTCAAACCTGAATTTGAAATATTTTATTAAAATGAGTGCAGAGGCGCATAAAAAGTACTACAAAGTTTGACAAACTTTAGACACTTTTCTATTTCAAAGGCAAATTAAAAATACCCCCCGAATGAAGTGTCTTTCGTAGATGAATGACGGAAATATTTTGTAGGGGAGTATTTTTCCTTAAGTGTTTATTTTCTAGAAATTTATTTATTAATTTTAAACGTCTTTTGTTACTGCAAATGAGCAAACAAAAAATAATTATTTCCAAATCGTAAGTCATTCCACGGATAAAACCAGCCACAAAAGGTTCGAATACTACACCTGTATCGATCAAAGTAAACTTTACTTAGAAGGTATTAATGATTTTAAAAATTACAATGAACACTACAGCAAGAACAACTGTCATTCTATTTCTTATTTTATTTTGCCCCGCTTATGGGCTCGCTCAAAAAGTTGGTCGATTTTATCAAAATGAAAAAACAATTGGTTTACCGACATTTGTGCCCAAAATACATTGAGACGTATGAGATAAGACGCATATATATGTTCAATATATTTTATTAGATATATCATGAGGAATCGTTTCGAGGGATTAAAGCGAAGTGACTCCTCAATGTAAAAAAAATGTAAAACCATAAAAACTATGAAACTGTATATAAGTTGAACTTTCGACGAAAACTTGTAAATATTCTTAAACTTTTTGAATACACCAAATACGCCTTGGACTTTCAAAAGAGGACGGAGTGTAATTTCGAATGACATGTCTTGATAATTTTCACGGAGCACAGTAACCATATTTTTTGCGTGCATTTTAGACTTTTGCTGCATGGTAAACTCAATTAAGTGATATACTACTCGGTGTAGTAAATATGAAATGAAAAATGTCCTTTTATACGATGATCAAACATGAAAGAAAGGAGACATTTATCAGTTCTATTTTTACTTAAGTAACAAAATGAATTAGTTCATTCAAAAGAATTATGTCAAAATAAATAACATCAATAATCAAGACAATAGGAAAAGTATTTCAGTATTAGGACACTAAAAATAAACGAACCATGTTAATATAACATTTAGTTAATAAGACTTATCATTAGAAATGTATTTTCGAGCACAGTATTAAGAGCGAGCACGGTATAAAGGGCAACAGACATTTTTACTGTTGCTGGGTCAAGTTGTTTTAAATAAATTGAATAATATCGAGTATCCCGTTACATTGTAAATTGTGACGATATTCGGGTACAAAATGATTGGTTTATTATATCAAGGTACAGTCGCTTGGCAGATTACTTTCATCGTTTGTTTTTATTGTATTTACGAAATATTTAAAGCTTTTCAATCAACACTTCACTTAAAGGGTATTGTTTAAAAACTCAATTTTTCTTTGATATTAAGCAACTAAATAGAATTTTTCTCCAGACATTTTAGTTTAAAATTTTCTAAGAACAATTCATAGGAGAATGGTTTAAATAACTGTTAAGAAACTATATTTTCTTCAATGTACATGTTGTGGAAATGGATATTGGAAATTAAATATTTGTTAAGTTAATGTTAATTTTTATAAAGTTTTACGATGTACTAAGTTTATACAGCACTAACCAAGTAACTGTTTGACAACACTAATGGCATCATAATTAAAGACGGAAGTTCCTTCTTCTTGTCGATCGTGACAAGATTCATTTGAAGCGTACAATTTTTGCATTATATTCGTATGAAACAAATTGTGTAGTCGATATTTCCAAACCATATTTGTCTGAATACAACGCAGAATATGGCATAAAAAATATCTAAATTTGAAGTTAATATTGTATCGTAGTAAAGCATTAATATTGCATCCCGCTTTCTTAATATTGTATTTTTGAACGATTCAAACATCACGCAAACATTTCCACACTCTAAATATATACATGGCAAACCTGTCAATAGATTTATTAATTTTACAAAAATTTCTTCAAAAAGAAGATATATAATGGTTTGTACCATTAGAAATTATAATTATAGCAGAAATTTGAATGAAAAAACTATTATGAAATAAAGTGAAATAAATATTTGAAACGAGTATATTTTTGCCGAGCTTTTGAAATTTTGCAGCTTTCGTACTATATACTATACTTTTTAGAGCAACTTTTTTAAGCTGTCATAAAAAGGATAGTAATAGCCAAAAAAAGCACATTCACCAACCTTCGCTAGTTTTGTGGCCTTGTGCTTAGACAGCATAGATATGTTTAATATTTAGCAATATTAAACATCTCCAGATTATCCACACAGAAAGTAAATTAACATTGTTAAATTTATTACTTAACTTTATTTAGCGGATATGCAAAATTTTGTAACAGATTGTCTTATTTATTTTTAAATGTACGCCCCTCTTACTTCTTTAGCTCGATTAACCAATAAACAAGTTAAAATTATTTAATAATATTATAACGATTTAAAAATAAATTGTAGCCATAACAAGAAAGTAAAAATGAAAAGTTTAGAAAAAAATTAATTACAAAATAGTGTAGAAAGGAAAATGGAAAAAAAAAATTATTTGCAGAATAGTATAATTAGTAATCAATATTAGAATGGTAAAATTTGAGTATTGGAAAAAAATTGCATCCAATTTCAAAAAATTATTTAATGCGAATATAAATAACGTTTCAAAGTATATTTTACGCAATGGCCGCATTAAAAAATGTGAGCTTCGACAAGATTTATTGAAAGAAAATAAATTAAACATTATTAAAAATAAGCAAAGTTAAAAAAATTAACAAGAGAAAAACACTTACACTTTATAATAATTCTGTGTACGTTTTATAGTTCTTAGCTTGTCACGAATATGTTCTCAAATTGTCAATTGAAAACTTAATATGCTTTGCTTCATTTGAAAATATGAAGAAATTTCCAATATAATAAAATATTTGTATTTAAATATTTAGTTACATTTGACAAAAAACCTGGTACATACGTTTTGTGAAATAAAGTAAAGTGTTTAATTAAAATGATAAAATGGAAATGATTTTGAGAGTCTGAGAACTGAAAAAAACTTTGACCATTTAACAAACATAAAATTAACACAAGTTCAGACAAATAGCAAAAACGGAACCCTTATAACTTCGTCATGTTCCTTCATCTATCTGTCTCTCCCTGACTTTCTTTTTCATTTATCTCGTCGCGTAGAACAAAGAAACCTCTATTATTAACTTGGCATAGAAGATACTTATGCAAAGAATTCGCCACTGTGCATTCAACCTGATTACGAAATAAATTTTGACCAAAACATGCTTAGAGTGTTTTCAGCATATCCACTCGTACAGCCAAAAGACGTCTTAAAGCTTTCCTAATTTGATCAATTCGCTTTCCAGACATTATTCCTTACTATGTTTGTATTATATAGAGTACCTTTTGATACATTCCCTAGTTGTTTTGTTTTCTGTTTCATTTTATATTGCTTTATTATTGATTAGTACGCCAGTCTCAAATTTCGAAGACAGACGTAATTATAATTGATAATTTTACAAAAAAAAACTGCCTATGACGTAGAAATTTGCGAAAAAGGGTTACTTAATATGACCTAAATTTCCGTTGACCTCTAAGTATGCGGCTACATACAAATACGTATCAGGAGAAGCAGCGTATCAAATACGCATCAGATCGCAATTCTTGAACGATATTGATGAATCTTTCTTCTATGGATGTGCTATCAAATTTGAAGCCTATGAATTTTCTTAATTATTTGTTACGGTTGTTTTAAATTTTATAAACAGTTTACATCCGATTGCCAAGTTCGCCCTTGACACATCTATTTAACCGCTGCTTTTAACTTTTTTACATTTTAAAGTTTTTCCCCTAATGAAAAAAAACGCTGGATATGTACTACTTTCACGATTTTATAAACCTCGTGAATTGGTATCCTCATTTATGGCAGATTCATTATGGTAATTTATGACCATATAATATTCTGCTGATATAAATATTCATAAACATATAGATATACTCCGTGGACTGTTACTTCATCTCAGTGCTCGACTCATATTCTGCTAATGCAATTAAAAATGCTCCGTGCGCTGCTTCACGCCCCTCATATTATATCCAGCTAATACATCTAATATTATCATTTCCAAATATGTACAGTTGCTCTATGATTTGCTTTGACACATCAGCACGTCACGCATATCACATTCTCCCAATACAACTATTGTTATCCCTTGCGGGAATGTTAAAGTGCTTCCTAGCCTGCTTCGTCATCTCGTCGGCCCGCGCATGTCATATTCTGCTAACAAAAATATTGTTATTCCTTGAAAGTATGTCAAAGTATTCCAATGACTCCTTCATCATCCCATCGCTCGACACATGTAATATTTTGCTAATAAATATATTGTTATCCCCAACAACAATATAAATATACTCCATGGACTTTTACATCATCTCAGTAATCCGCTCATATCACGTTCTTCTAGTACAACTATTATTATCCTTTGCTGGTATAGAATTGCTCCACGGACTGCTTTATATCCGCGCCTATCGTATTCGGCTAAACGAATAATGTTGTCCCTTGTGAGTTTGGTGAAGTACACCGTAGACTACTTCACCTTCTCAGCATTATGTTCGGATAATATAACTATTGTTACCATCTCATCACTCTACTCATATTACATTCTGCTAATACAAGTATTATTATCTTTTTCAAGTATGTAAAATTGCTGCAGTCTGCTTTCAAATCTCAACAAATACATCCATTGAAGTCATCTTTTAGAAGCATATGAAAGTACTCGGTGAACTGCTTCCTCATCCTTCATGTATATCACGTTCTCGTGATACAAATGTGGGTTTTTCTGTTGAGCATGTAGAATTATTCCATAGACTGCTTCGACATTTCAGCACTCCACGCTTATCACATTCTGCTAATTCAACTATTGTTACCTTTTACATATATGTAGATGTACACAGTATACTGTTTCATCTCAGCAATCCACCTACATCATATTTAACTTGTAATAATATATTGACTATTGTTATTCCTTGTCAGTGTGCAGAAGCTCTCCGTGAACTCATTTGTCATCTTGTCATTTCAGGCCTGATGTTACAAGAAATCAAAGATATTAAATGTTGATTTGAAAAATCTTTAATAATTAAAATTACTGGCTGGTAAGGAATTAAACAATCTTGATGATGTTTTCGCATAAAAATTTCGAAATGTATATAAGTTTCATTTTTTGTTATTTTATTTAAAATTTTTTATATTAAAAATGATAAATGTCTAAGCCGTTTCAGATTTTCAAACAATAACCATAATAGTAACACTGTTTATGAACTCAGTTCAAGTAAAAAACTTTTCTCATGCTCCTGATACAAAATTTAATTGCATAGATTTGGACTGAACTGACATAATAACAATAATATGTAAATTTTCTCTCAATTGGAAAGTCATCTTTTTTAAATATTTAGATTTACTAGTATGATTTCTCCTTTTCCATACTTCACACATTTCAAATTCCGATAAAAAAGTGTTATTATTACCTGCAAATATAAAGTAAAAATAATCTCAATTAACAAAACATAATACAGACTTTATTTGAAAAATAAAATTGATTTCGTTTATTAAGATATAATATAATTATATTTCACAATTAATTGAAACTACATGATGTAGTATTATTACCTGAAGATAATATAATACAACGAAACCTAGGTCGTGGTAAAGAAATTAAAGAATGTAGAAATAATACTACATCACGTAGTTTCATTTAATTGTGAATAATGAATTTCTACAAAATTACTTCAAATATATTCAACAATTATATTTATTTTATGGTAATTTAAATAAAAATAACAAAATAAATTTGTGTTCAGAAATATAAAATTTGTCGATCCTCGTAACATTTTTGGGCAGAAGTGGTAAATCATTCTAAAAAACTAGGAATGCTTTGAATATTGTAATAACTCTAAAAAACAAAGTTCAGTGCAGTAAAATATATCTCACGGTAGCCAAAGAAAAACTCTGTTCACACTCCCATTAAATTCAGTTACTCGACAGCAACCACTTGATTGCTCAAAGACTGACTTTTTCCCACACAACCACTAGCACTTTCATCCTCATCGGTTTCTGGTGACTGTGCGTTAGTTGACATCATAGCGCATCAGCAAGCCTACGGAATATGTCCGTATCCAGCACTGATAAAAGGTTCTGAATTCACTAACATTGGAAATAATAATGATTTAGTATAATATGGCTACTACAAGTTTTCTACTTACGCAGTAAGTATTTTTTTATACCTATAGGTACGTTAGCAGTTTATTATCACATTCAGACATTAAAAGTTTAAGAATACCATATGTTGTTAAGATGTTTAATATCTTATGGAATCAAAATATTTTTAATTTCTTAATTTCAGTCATTAAAATGACGAAATAACGTGATACATACATATTGTGATTGAATTCAGCTTACGAAAATTTAAATATTACATCTGTTCATTATTATCCAAGTTAGGCAAGCTGAGCACTCCTAATTCAAAATCCTCCGGGTGTTCGCCTCGATTAGATGCCATGCAATGCAGCTTTGGCTCAAATTTGGTAACCGTGGTAATGCTGCACACGGCAAAGCCGGCCCATTAATTTCTGTATTACCTCAGACAAACGAGTCAGCCATAGCAGCTGTTGCATTTATTATACTCAGAGATTTGCAAAAAAGAAGACAAAAAAAATCTAAATGGAACTAGATTATAAAAATATTTAAAAAAAGGTTTGAATGTAAGAATTAGTTGGCGATGGAGTCGAAAACAATTTTGGACGGATGAATGTAGATCAATTCGAGATGCTATGTTCACTATTGGACAACAATATTTGAAATAAGTTACCGTAAAGGCGTAACTGTAACAGAAAGACTACCAATATCTTTAAGGATTTTAGGCACATTACTTTCTAGTATCTTTTTTGCAATCGAAGCAGTTAATATGAAAGATTGACCCCAATGTTTACTAGACAATCATCGAACTTTTAAAGGAATATTTAAAAATAAGTAAATTACATAGGATATCAATATACGACATTAATTTTTATCTATCTCACTCGGCCAAGGCCATACACAGCCACTTAGAGTGCACATGGCAAATGTATTGAGAAATCTTTGAATACGAATAAAAACGAACATCACACGACTCAGATACAGCACCTGTGCACTTACCTTGAGCGAGACAAGTCCACACTGAGTGAGCTTTTATCTGGCGAGGCTCCTGCATTAGGCAGCTTGATGGATGCGGATTAAGTTATTTACAGACATTTTTGCAGCGGGGCAGTGAATTCTTACAAAAACTACTGAATGCTTCAAATATATCACACCACCTTTATTCACAAGGTATAAATAGATATTTTATTCGAATAATTTAACATTTTAAAGAATGTTCACAGGGTAATTAAATAATACATTGCTGTAGTACAACACTGTGGGTGGGGGATTATGGGTTGACCCCCTGAGACCTCTCCGACAATGTGACAAAAGTGAAATATATCAAAAATGTACATTTTGATCTGCATTCTTAGCTTTGTTCTAAAATCTTCAAGCTAGAACTGTCACCTGTAAAATGACAGCAAAAACGTAGATGCGAATGATTCCAAAATGCCTAAGAGTGAGCTCACCACATTCTTCCTTTTCAAAGATTTTAATTACTTAGCTAATAAATCAGGGGATTTTAGTGTAATATTTTGACCCAATTTGTATTAAATAATGCTCAAACGCACATTTTTAAATGCATTTTAAACATTTTATCAATGGAATTGATGAATTAAATGTGCACTGAAAGGCTCTGATATGATATTTTCAACTTATCTGGCATTTTCATTAACAGGTAACCAGGAGTTAATGAAAATGCCAGATAAGTTGACAAGAAAACTTTCAGAATTAAATAGACTATTCAGGGAAAATGCAGAAGGTAGAAGTGGGTCTCAACCCGAGCGGTTCATTAACCGCTACATGATTTTAAGAATTCCTAACATCTGTCACATACCCGAGATTAGACCTGAGTATACTTACAATGACGGTCCTGTGCGTGGTAGATAAAGTAATTGAAGAAATTGACAGATATCTTTCGACAAATGTCAGATAAAGAAAAGTCCAATAATTAAAATCAATTTTTAACTTACATTTAAATATTATGATGCACTCACAGACTTTAGAAATTTACAGGGTAAATAGTTGAAAAAGTTGGAAATATTTGAATTGAGTGAGAAAAATTATTTCTATCAATGTTTTTAAAATGATGACAAAACCACAGGTATGACACACCACACACATGACAAAACCAAATGTATTGAAGCATCTTTGAGCACAGATAAAAATCGAAACCACACCACTCAGCTGCAGTACCTGTGCACTAGTTTTGAGTGAGGCACATCCACACTGAATGAGCTTTTATCTCGCAAGGATGCTACATTAGGCAGCTTGGTCGATGCGGATTTAGGTATTTAGAGACAGATTTGCAGCAGGGCAGTGAATTCTTACAAAAACTATTAAATGCCTCAAATATCACCAAAAATGGCGTTTTATATGACAGGCAGATATCTTTCGACAAGTGTCGACAAAAGTTCAATAACTGAATCACTTTTTAACTTTCATTTAAATATTATGATTCTGCACTAACAGACTAAAGAAGTTTACAGAGTAAATAGCTGAAAAGGTCGGAAATATTTAAATTGAGTAAGAAAACATATTTCTATCAATCTTTTTAAATGTTAACAAAACTACAGGAAAAGCAAAATAGAATGCCCGACAGTGGTACTGGTCATATCTAAATTGTAAATTCATGAAAGAAATGTTGAAAATAATTGTTTCATTCATTACCAAGAAGTTCCATCTACATAATTTGGAGTAAATCATTCCAAATTATGTAGATGAAACTTCTTGGCAGAATTTAATAAAAGGAAAATAGTGTTGTGTGTATTTTATAATTACATTCAACCATCTTTAAGTTACTTTTCCTTGAGGTTACCATCGATAGCTTATCCCTCCCTCTATAATGTTATAAATTATCTACCTCCCTCTAATAAATGTTAAAAATCACGTTTTATTAATATAACTTTCTTCATCTAATGTAAATTACTCTCCATAAGTAAAGTTTGTAAAGGAAACGAAACTCACTATATAGATAAATAATGTTGCATAAGTAAACAGTGTGTGCAAGATGGCTGCAATTTTATGGAAATTTATGTTTCCATATTTCTCATTGTGAATATAGTTTTTCTAATTTGTTTTGTTGCATAAAAATATAACTCTAAAAGTTATATTTTAATTTGTCCCAATAAATGATTATTATACTTGTTATTATACAAACTCAATTAAAGTATATCGGAAATCACCAAAAATAAATGCGCAGAAATATAATGCTAGTGTTAAGTATAGTGTTTTTAAAAAAAAAAAAAATATATATATATATATATATATATATATATGTATATGTATATATATATATATGTATTTCTATATATAAATATATATATATATATATATATATATATATATATATATATATATATATAGTTAAAATAGTGTATTTAGCCTACAAATAAAATATGATTATGGGTCATATAGTATATATTTGTTTTCATTTCTTATATTTTTATTGCTCACATCTGTTTCAAACATTTCAACCGCAACTTATCCCAAATTGAGTAAAAATACCAGAGTCACATGAGTTGTTTGATGTTTTGAAAGTCATTATTCAGTAACATTGGCGTGTTCAATAATATATGATGTTGACATGCACCATAATATTGATATCTAGAGATTTTAATGGCTGAATATAAAAGTAAATATGAACTGAACTGAAATAAAAGTCAATATGTAGTTAATTCTAATATTTATACAGACATAATTACATGGGATTGTCAATTACAGATCAATTTTCACACATTTTTTACTATGAAATTTAAAACGAGTGTTTATTTTTAAAAAAATTAATTTACTTAAACGTGATGACGATTTTTTTATTGTAATACTTATTTTATTTTTATGGTAGAAAGAAATTTTGAGAAATTCGTGCAAAATACTTTTGGATTCCTTTGCCCTATGTATGGTAATGTGTGAATTTTCCTACATCGATAAAACACACGATTGGTGAGAGCTGAGGGATTTGAAAACCAATAACTTTTAGTTAAAAAGCACCCAAAATGAAAAATAGACAAGAGGCAAAACCTACATATATCTAATTTGCCCATCAGATCATCGCTTTGAAGTAATTGATAAAGAAAATGCAGAACTGAATTTTAGGTAGAATTTTTATCCCGCAAATTATAAAATTATGGAATCAACTAAACATATATAAAGAAAGCGCATCCTCAGTGCCTGTGTTCCATAGTCTTCTGAAATTCTACTAATACTAAATAATATGTGAATCTGTCCAGTTATGGGCTAAGGCTTCAATAAAGGTAAATGTATATAAAAATTCAAATATAGGTAAAATGGTTTTCTACCGGCACTCTTCACTTTTATTAAATGGCACATCAACAAAGACACTTAACGTGAGAATTGAAAACCCATTTAAATTCGTCAGCAATTACATTAGAGGAATATGAAAGGAACATAACAATATTTTATAAATAAAGAAAAAGTGTTCACTTATGTAATTTTCCGTCGACTTGAATCGTTGCCAAAAAAATATTTTGTAGTTTCTATCTGTAAGTACATTTTCTCACACAGGAGACATATGGTTGTCAAAAGCATAGTGTAACGCAATGGTCATACCATGAGACCGATGGAAAGTGATGCATTCAAAGTCTGAAATATGGTTCAATAGTAATCAGACTATAAAAGTAATCAGTAATCTGTAAAGGACATGTTTAACTTCGTATAAAATTTAAAAATGTTATATTTGGATGAGCATTTTTCGTATCTAGTGTAGCCTACAGGTAATCATTCATTGATTAACTTAAGTCTCTCTAAGTGTATTTGAGACAAAATATTTAATCAGGAAATTTCAAAATAATATGTTATGTAATTTAAACTTTATCATTTCACCATATATTCAAAAACGATTAAAATTATTTATACGGGACTTCAACTAATGGGATCTAATATTTTCATTTCGACGTTATGAACAGGTAACCAGGAGTTAATTAAAATGTCAGATAAGTTGAAGAAAAGAAAAATATAATCCAACTTAAAAGTGATTTTCATTATTTAGTTAACTTATAATGATACCGGTACATACTTTTTAATTACACTGGTATACAAGGCATTACATGTCACGTTAGAAGCATAGAAAGAAATTAAAATTAAATATAAGAATGAATAAAACGAACGAACCAAACAAAACCTGTTAAACATTGGATAAAGATAAGAACAAAAAAGAGACAAGTAAAATACAATATGTTAATCAGATGCGTCATCAGTAAGTCTAATAATAATAATAATACTTGTAACAAAATATGTTAAAATGATTCAATTATAAAGACATTTAGTTTCATATTATTCCGCAAGCTTAACTGAAACACTGCTCTTTTAGTTCTTTACTTTCTTCCTAAATAATATTAAACAAAATAACAATATTTCTAAATTAAAATTAATGGCAGCGATAATATTGAACACCATAGCAGAGGAAACGTTTAGTACATATTTTATGGCGACATGTGCACCAACAGCTGTATAAAATATATGAAAAGTTGCAAGAAAGCCAATAACTACGAGATTTCGACATTTGTCACATCTCAACAATTTTCTTCTGTGCTCCCATTTAAAAAGAACATCTATTTTTTTAATTTTTAAAATCAACTATTTAAGCAAATTAATTATGTCAAAATTAATTATGTCACATGTTATATCAATCAACAATAAATACAGTGCTAAAATCATCTGAAAGGTATTAAATACGAATAAGATGTAATATTGGTCATATATGACTAACAATGCCACATGCAACCCATCAATATTCCACTAATTAATAAATTGTATAATTTTCTGCACCACAATGTAAATCTGAAAGAAATCCAGTGTACAATATTTTCTCGAAACTCCAAATATGTGCTGGTATACTAAGATTGGCCAAAGTGTATTTTCAATCGATACGCTGTCCATATTAACTCTTATTAAAATATTTGTGTTCCCACTGAATTTCAGCACGAATATTTTATTCAGTGACTAAACACCGATTTAATAGTCATTAGTTTATCACCTTGTGTAATCTCTTAAATACTTAACAGAAGTACCAAAAAATAAGATTGATCTTTGTATAAAGACATTTTATTGAGTTCTGTTTACACCCTATCTATTAATCATGTCTGCATATATCAGGTGTGCATCATACTACTGACAAACATTAAAAATAAAAAGTTGGTGTATACCATTACCGCGTATTTGGGACTTTGGTTTGAAGTTTTGTATGTGGAAATGCAGTGTAATATGAAGATTTTAAACACTGTTTACCACAGATTTTTTAGTTTCCTTTGTAATTAATTCCTTTGTAACTCACTTATTGGTAAATTAACAACATTAGCCATAAATTTTTTTACAGAATACTTTAAACGTTTTCAACACTTATCTAAATTTTATCAAAACAAAACTAAACTTCCAATCAATATTGAATGACCATTATATCTTATTCGCCACCTTTGCTTGGCTATTTGCATTTCACTCAGGATTGATTAATGAACGAACAGTCAGGAAAACTTTGAAATTTGTGCGTGTATTACATTTTTGACCTCAGGCAGTTTGAATGTGTCATAGATACACTATTCCTGCCATTTCCACCTGGGTTATCTCGAGCACGACGCACCTCATACAAAAAGGGGACCTTCGAAAGTCCCCTAATAGTGTATCGTATCTACAATCACAGCGCTTCCACGCAACTGAGTTAGAGTCTGTTACAGGCAGCAGGTGAGCTGATGGAATATTCACTGTCGGCACATCCTGCTTATTTTTCTGCCTTTTTTTTAATATAAGTGTTCTCGTGGCCCTGCTTACCTTAGCTCTTGATTCTCAGCTCATTATGCATGGTCTTGAAGTTCAGTCAGAAAATCTCCTTACTTTACTTATTCCCAAACATGAAACAGATATCCTTCTATGAATATTCCTTCACTGTTAATGATGCAATACTGTAGGAAAAGTTGGACCTTGATATCCAGAATGCGCCCATAATCGAACATCTATTTTCTTTTTTTTTGTTTCCATATTATCACATGATTTGTTATAAAAGATTCTGCTGAAGAAAGACTACCCTGGTGTTTTAGGTTATTGTTGTCTCATAATATTTAATTTACTTTCCCTTATAAACCATTTAGGGACAGTTGGCAATTGAGGACTTACAGAAATTTTCTGTTTTAAAATTAAAAAATCGTTGCTTTGAGAAACAGCTTCAGATGACCTTTATTAAGTTTTAACTGTTCGCTGCATAAGTCTATTCATGTGGGTAGATAATAAATTATTAGTGTAAGAAAGAATCCAAGACAATACTTCCAAGAAAAAATACATTGTTCCAGTATCTGTCTAAATTCTCTTTCCCCCGAGGGATACTGCATTCCTCATGCAGTAGCAATTTCTTCGCTATGCTTCGAAAATTTACGGGGCAATAAAATTCTTCATATAGCACATGTCACATGGTATTTTTGGATTCATTTTATGCAAAACTACCTGCTAGCCACCCGATGCTAGTAAGAGTTTTCTTTAAACATTCCTGATATTAGTCTGCCCTCCATTTCATTGTTTTGTACTCAAACCCATGGTCTCAACGTTTTTTATATCGAAAAATGGTTTTTCTCACTAGCTCACAAGCACCTTTAATATTTTAATTCATGTATATAGTACTGACTTTCCTACAACATTTTCGGATCTTTTGGATGCAAACCCAGTAACATACTTTGTATTGTCATATATATGTGGCATGATTATTCTGTAACTAAGGTCAAACGACAACTGAGGTTTTTGATGCAATTTATCTTGGAGCGGAGTTCTGCTAATTACTTGGGGCGAATATAAAAATTTGACAATAAAGGAAAAGTAAAATTAAAAATTTTGAAAAAACACCCACTACGGATATAGTTATAGTAATTGAAAAATTATTAAGTAATTTTTTTGAACAACCCCCCCCCCCTCCCTCTTCCAACTAAAAGATAAAAAGAACCTATTAATATAATTACAAACGGGTCGTTTAGGGAGGACAATATTGATTGACGATTAAAATAGATTAAGACTATTCCCGCCATTTCCACTCGGGTTGTCCCAGGACTCCTCTGGGGATCTTAAGATCCTTCCTTATACAAAAGAGGGGACCATCGGAGGTCCCCTAATAGTGTCCCGTATTATAATCACAGCGCTTCCATTCAAAATGGTTAAGTACTGTCTCTACTCAATGAGTCATTTAATAACTCCTTTTTTTCGAAGAACACACTAGGCCAACGCTCTAAATGATTCAAAGATTGGTCCATTCTCAACTAAATCTTGGTGATTAAAGATACCATGTTACTGAGCAAATTCCTTGGATGAAAAATATTTTAAAAACTTAATTGAATTTGAGCATAGAATAATAATAAAAGCCAGAAAACCTGCTCTTTCAATTGTTGTGTGTTTGTCTATTAATTCGTTTTTAATCACGCTAAATATATTCAACAGATTACGATAAAATTTGGTACAATACTAGTTTATACCTTCGAGAAATATATAGATTTTACCTTTTAAAATTTGTGACATACAGATATTTTTATCTGGATATCACAGATTAGAAAAAAAGGAACTTGGTGAATATTACTGTATTGGTGCTGTTAACGCCGCCTAATATAATTTTTAGTAAAATGTATGGTCATAAACATATAACGATACGATACTGCTAACGCCATATATAAGCGCTGCTGAACAACGTGTATTTTATTCCCAGTATACCATCGATCGCTATAAACCTGTACAATTCTCAATCAGCGTCGGCTTTGCTGTGACCATCAACAAAGCGAGACATACAATTTTATGTTACCCTCTCCGGTGTAAGCAACGCAGAAAATTTATTGTTCAGTAATAAAACAATAATATATGTAGTTCATAAAGAAGTTTTTTTGTATTATTTCATGTACATTCATAATGTCACTCAACTCAGCTAAACAAAAAAAATATTTTATGAGAAAAAAATAAAAAAAGACACAAATGATAATGCTCATTATTCCTAATAACTTTTCTTATACCAAATTTTAGGCGAACGAAGTCGGGAGCAGAACTAGTTCTAAATAAATTTATGGTCATTTTTCCGATTAGAGTTGCATGGTCCACGATATACAATTAGAACTTGTCGATGCTAAATTAACAAAATGTATCTAGCTTTTTCTTGATGTAAAATTAACACTCTTCTATTAGGTCTCACTCTAAAATCAAACCAAAGCAACAGATCGGTACAGGTAGATGGAAGTAGAAATTCGATAATAGAAACCAAAATGATACTCCCTTATCCAATTAAATAGTTAGATGACTAGAAATACATTGGTAAAATCTTAAAGTAATAATCTGATGTTCAACATTATGGCTAGAAAGCAGGGCCGGATTCGCCTCAACATTGAGTCCTGTGTTTATAAATTTTTAACTAATTATATTTTATTTTTAAGTAGTGAAAAACTCTGACTGTTACAATTAATTGCACAATTATTTTTTTAAAAGACTTTTAGGGGCATTTGCATTAAAATAACCTTTATTATCAACGACTAACATATTTACTGAACTTTAATAATTGTTTATTTGGGCACTGTGCACATCTGTATTTACTGCTTCTTTGGTACGTGTAGATAAACATTGTCGTTTTTTTAAGCTACATAAAATTTAAATAATACTAAAAAATTGCTTGAAAATATTCCATTGCGCATAGGAAGATGCAATTTGCAATTTTTATTTTATTCGGTTTAGAAGTGTAGCAAAATATTTTTACCGAAATAGACTATTCTACTAAAATACTACTACAGTAACTACAATAGCCTATCTAGTTATATACGTATATTACCTCTAACATATATGAGTAAAGTTAAGGCAGCTTATGTCGGTTGATTTTTATAAAAAAAGTGAAATTAAAAAATCAGATACTGTTTAAAAAATTCTGAAATACATTTATGTAAAAACAAAAAATATACACAGCATTTAAAATATAAAGATAACAATTTCAATTAAAGACTCGGGACCTCGAAACAGTATTTGACATTGCAAGTAGATTAATGTTTTCTAAAAGCCATTGACTTCATTGCTGTAATTGATAAAAAAGTAATGCTACGTCTCCGTAAGCATAATTGAGTATTGATCGTACATTCTTGTTGATTCGTGCGCATTAAGTTCAAAAACTTTCTTTCACAGTGCGACTCTCTCGTGCAACAGTAAACGAAATAATAATTTTAATAAAGAAAATATCGCGTAGTTCATAATACCTACGAAGATCTGTGTTTCAGCAATAAATTGCGCCACATTTTATTACTACAATATGTTTTCGGTGTTTGTTGAAATACTTCAAAATGTTAGGAGCGCTAAACAAGCGCACCAAATAATATATAGCTATTTAATGATTATTTTAAATATATTTCTCTTCACGAAAGTGGTGCCTATATGTAGAAGTAATTAATTTTCCGAGCTGATGAACCATGTTGATGGACTTGATGAAAAATTAGGCAATATTAATAGAAAGAAAATTGCAATAAATAATAAAAAACGTAGTCATATAATCTCTATTTTAACTGTAAACTATATTACCACAATCTTCACTATGAATACTTGTATGATGTATTCTACAGAACAAAGATGTTTTTTTAATGTATTTTTGCATGTATTCTATACGGAACGGTTTATGAAATAATTTTATTATCATTTATTGTTAGCAGCATTCTTGTATTATTCAATGCATTGACGTATTATTCAATGCATGTTTGGACCACGCATATAAAACTGCAATTGAACCATCGATTGGCCAGATGATTGGCTCAACGTGAGAGGACATTCGAGAAATATGAACTTTTATGCAAATCTACTTTTAAAACGTAAAAATTTAAATTTGTTATCGTATTTCTTCATAGACTTTCCAGAAACCTGCGAATGTATTAATAGCACTTTTGAAGTTCAGGTCGGTAGGGATTATATGTATAGACCGTAGTAAAAGGCAATTAATCACTAAGTTTTCTTTTATTCAATATAAACACTTTCGGTCTTCATTGAGCTTAGTATTCTTGGAAATACTCGTAAGCATGTATACTATTTTACTGGGAATAAAACTATAGGTAAGCATTGATTTGTGTACCAAACTTGCGCATTATCAGGGTAAGGGTACCAATGGGAAAGAAGGCCAAAAGACAGTATGAAGCAAAGTTGGGAAGAAAGAAACGAAGTTGAAGATAAGAGAATGGATAACTCCATTGTTTGTGTGTCATATGGTAATACGAGTACTTTTCAATTTTCTGCACGGATTTTTATAGAGTTCACAAGGAAACACGAAAAACAATAACGTTGTGAAGAACAGAAGAACAAATGCATATAAAACTTTAATGTAAGTAAAGTAACTTTATAAGTTTTTTTTCAGTTATTTCATGTAATTAATAGTTCGGTTGCCTGAAAATATGGCCAAAATGACATTAATATTGCTAACAGATTAAGTTAACTTATTTAATTATAGCATAGTTATTGTTAAAACAGGATGTGTCAATGAAAAGCCCGACCAGGAAAATCTATGGATAAAAAAATAAGTTGTTCACAAAATGTCGCCTTCACTGACATGTCCATAAAAATATTATAAATGCGAAAGTAACTGTGTGTGTCTGTCTCTCTGTCTGCTATGCTTTCACGGCTCAAAAGCTATATTTGGTTAAATGGTTAAATGTAATACGGTAAGAGTTTGATCCCTAAGTAAGGACAAAGACTATTTTTTTCAAAGATCAACCCTCAATGAGATGAAATGGTGACTGATAAATTGTATAAAATTCGTATGTTGTTAAGTTGGAAAAAATTAATCTGTATTATTGATAATACAATTAAAAAATAACTGTATTCCTTTCTTTATGAAATCTGCCCCTAAAATGGTGAAATGAGGCAGGAAAATTTGCATACGGTTTTGAATCCCGAGAAAGGATATTATTGGATGTGGACAATTTGTGAGGATCAAAGTATAAAAAATAGTGCCTAAGGTAATCAATTACAGAACGAGACTGGAAGTATCCATTTTCACGTTCTCACTGTTACTTAGTTTGATATGACAACTCTCTACAGGTAGGTAAAAATGCACAAGTAATAACTTAATTAACGTGAAATTTTGATCCCATAATTTAATTAATTGATCATATTGCATTTACTTACTCATGCCCCTGTCTTCCCCCATTGCGTTAATATAGGCACCGCGCTATCGCTCATCACCGTAGGGCCGCAACCAGGACTGTGCGGTGCGGAGGCGCGTTTACATTACTAACCACACTCATCCGAACGGGCAGATACGTCAGAACAGACGACATTATTGGACACACTCCACATTCTGAGTTTTGCACTGAGATATGCTTGAAATATTCTACATGACAACATTAACTGATCGTTTAATTGAAAGCTTACAGGTGACAGCTAATTTATCAGTCAATATATTAGTCGAAAGTAATGTTTATGTACTGCCATATACATCAAAAACTTATTATTCATTTTCAGAATTAAATGAAACTACGTGATGTAGTATTATTTCTACTTTCTTTAATTTATTTACCACTTCAGGTGGGATATTAGCAAAGATCTTACCTTTGCTAATATCCCACCTGAAGATGTTGTAATACAGCGAAACCTAGGTCGTAGTCAAGAAATTAAAGAAAGTAGAAATAATACTACATCACGTAGTTTCATTTAATTGTGAATAATGAATTTCTATAAAATTAACGCCAAATACATTCAATATTAATTTTCAGCTTTTAACATTCATAATCACTTGTTGTTGATACAAGATTTATAAAAATAGTCAGCTTTGTGAGATTTACCACAATGCAATCAGTTATGAAGCTATTCAGTTCATGAATTTAATTTAACACATTTTTAACCTAAATTTTTTGTCAGAAAAATTACTGGAAATACATTGGAGAAAAGTAATTATTTAGAGTTAGAATAGCATATCATGAAATTTAAGATTGATAACTTGCACATACGTTTCTCTAAAACTTTTACTATTTTGAAACGACCCTAAATAATGATAAATATAATGATTTTTTTAAAATAAAATATTTGTGAATAAATGTTAATGACCCTCTTTTCACAAATTGTCTTGAACATTTTGCTAGTATTTTACAATATATAGTAATACAATAATAAATTCATTGTATTATGACAGCAACAAATATTTTTTTTTATAATACAATAACTTTGGATTTTTACATTAAGCCTGGGAACTTTACTCGAAATAAAATTCCTAGTAGAATATAAAGAATATATACATTTCAATAGCGTATTATTAATGTGATCATTTACAATTTGCAACATCACAATGTCCATCCTTTGTTACATGTATGATAGAAAATAATAGCATCGTGTTATTATCATTAATTTTTATTTAAAGCAAGCAATAAGAATGAGAGGTTTAGAAGTTTTACGTGATCTAAATAGCGTAGAGCGTGTCAAAAGGGCTTTGCAAAATATTAAAAATATGAGTTTTGACATTCTTTACATGGCGGTTCTATTAGTCATATACAGTACGATGGAGGGCTGTCTCGTTTAGGAACAACTAACTACTCAAAATAAAACGAACATTTTGGTTCATAATATTAAAGCTACTTGGTTAATATTTTAACTAAATTTATATTTTAGGATAACTTTTAACAATTTTTTGTAGTAGAAGGTTCATTAAAAGAAAACATTATGAAAAAATATATATTAAAATCAGCGTACAGTTAAGAAAGCAACACACAGTTTGTCAGACAGGGATGTTTTATTTATTTATACATATAACGAACTGAACGATAAATTCCTTATACGAATGTAAACTAACAAATCCCATTTGTAACATATGGCCGTAGTACTTGAAATATATTTGTTACATCTATATTCTACAAAATTAGGTGTAAATTTGGATCCGCATATAAATGCTGATAACATGGAACTAACAACTACCCAAAGTATCGGAAAATATTTTATTTTTATAAATGTATCATTAAATGTTTATAATTGGAAGTGCTCATTGTTGGGCGATGCCTTATATGAAATTCTTAAAATCAATATTTGTTATGCAGACTCTGCTGTGACTAATTCCACACTAAATTTACCAAATTATCTTTTACGACAATTTTATATATCAGAAAAGTGGTACTAGATTATAAACGAAATAAATTTGGTCGGATGAGAAAAGTTGTCAATTCGGGGAAAGATAATAACCTAATCTTATATTCATTCTTTGTAAAATATTTGTATTTCAGGTCTATTTCTCAATGTCCACCTACGCACTATGATAAAATGTTAAACAACGTAAAGATTACTATATTATCAATAGTAAGAGGGGAAAGTCAAAGAAAAATACATATTCATACCAATGGAAACAAACAAATGCAAGTTATTGTGAATTTATTGTTTTTCCAAACATTTAAAACATATACCTTCATATTCTAATAGTTTAAGTTTCACCTTGATGTTTTAGATCCACAATTATATGTCCCGACTTTAGTATATAATAACTAGTACCATAGGGAGTAATGAAACCGTATTATATAACATTGAACAGATCTCGATAAGAGAGAAAAGAAAAATCTTTATGATTCCCTACTTTTGTTTACTACGAAGATGTATGTTAACAATATAAATAAAAAATTGAGGTATTTTTTACTTATATCTAAAAGCCGTGATAATTTTAGGGAGTTTATGGACTTATAATCAATTTCTTTAACACCCATGTGCTTGTTACTTAATCGTATCATAAAATGTGTTCGGTTTACCGTCGCATGAACTTTGAATATTTTAAAATTAATATACATATATCCGCATTTTTCAATAATTTCCACATTGGAAATGAAATGAAAAATCTGTTTCCTCAATTTTTGCAGGCTTGTTTATAAATGGTTTAAAATAATTTTGCAATATCATTTTTTTCCTTTAACCAAAGATCACACCAAATATCGGATTATTTTTTTAAATAAATACGTTAAAAATACATTTTAACTTAAATAACCTTCTGTAAACGTTGAAACCATTTGTTAGTTTTTTTTTCAATTTATTATCCGCAACTTAACATAAGGTGACTTTTACAATAACCATATTACAATTACATTTTATTAAAATTTTAACATATTTTTATAAATATTCAATGGTATTAGCTTCAATGGTATTGGTATTGTGTACACATTTAAATGTAATTCATTTACAACAAGCAGAAAAAACAAAAGGAAAATTTATTCATTGACATTTAAGATATCGGAGAAATTTGATTAAAAATGGTTTTTTTGAAAAATACGCTGCATTGTAAAGCAGAGTACAAGATCTTTTCCACTTGTAAATCTACAATGATAAATAATCCTATTTAAAAATATTTTTATGTTAATTTTTCATTTTCTCTTTAAATTTTTCATTTAATTTCTTACACATCCTAATTTCTGATTAGAATTCTAAGATAAATAATTTTTCTCTCTTAATTTAATAAATCGTCAACCATCAAAACACTTTAATAGTATTTTTTACTGATTTAATCAACGAACCAAATTTTTCCACCAAATCAATTAGCAAAACACAATAATTATTTTAATCTATTGGAAATGTAGGGGTTATTTAATTCAATACAAATAAATATTATTTCATAAGTTAATTCATTTAGTTTATATCTAGTTACATTACCGATAGCTTTGTTTTAGTAAATTTGAATAATTTATATTTTATACATAAATGTAATAGAAAATGCTAAATAAAATGGAATTATATTTTAATATAAATATCAAAACAACATAACCACTAACAAAAAAATATATCAGTTTGATCTTTATATGATGATGAAAATTAGCGAATTATCTTTATTAGGCTCTTTTATCAACGAATAACTTTCTTCATTTGCTTTTGGATATATTTCGGGGCCATCAAATTTTTTGCGATTGTGAATTCTGTAATACGATTCTGTAATGCTCTAATTGACGATTAACACTTTATTGGAGTAAAAAATCACCTTTTAAGTAGATTAAAAATATCATATTGCACTAAAGTTTTACACACTCTCTTTTGACAACAAAAGCGAAGTTGATAAACTAAACTTCGCAGTTTCTCTCACATTTTTAAACATTTCAATGATTAACATACATAACAGTAACGTATTTTGAGTTATTTTTGCATTTCAAACATGCTCTATAAAGTTAATCGATACCAAACTATACCGATAAAGAAATTATGGTTGCAATTTTGAAAGCATTTATTTATTTTACAGAATAATAAATTAACCATAATATTGAATACGAAAACAATCATCTAATACATACGTGTGGACAAACTTTTTGCAAGTATTATAAATTTATAATTTGGCTATAAATACAGAAATTTAAATTTTATCGATAATATAAATTTAATACCGTTGATATTAGAATATAAAACGCATCAGCTAACGTGTTTAACTATTTTCAAAAATTAATACAGATAAAGTGACAAGCTGAAAACTTTGGCGGAGCAGGTTCCGGTCAGCTTCCATATCCATCAGCCGGGTCAGGTTCCACAAAGTTATTCTGCTACGATAACCTGAAATTACAAAACGTCACATGAAAATATGGTGGTCAGAGATAATCTTTTAATTCCAATTTTGAAAGTATGCTCTAGGGTAAATAACAAAATATATAGCAATAACAAAATAATAGTGTCATATTCACAAAATGTGTGAAAATACACCGATAATTCACCGAAATGTGTGGATATGTCTACATTACTATAATGGATAAGTAACATCGTATGTAATTTTTTGAATGAAAATTAAACGATAATACGTGCCATGGTGCCATGTAAACAATAAAGTTATTCAGTTTAACGAAATGATAGGGAGTAGTCTCCCTGTCATTTCGGTCCCGTATCTTCTAACGATTGAACATAGCGACAAATGTAAATATAGATAAAATGATAGTTTAACGTCATAATTTATTATAATTGCCCAATGTCAAAATTAAACCAAGAATTAATATTATAAGAATTTGAATATCTAAAATGTGAACCCAATAAAATTTATTACGATGATTTAATTTATAATAACTGCCAACGATCTATTCCTAAGGACACTAAAAAATAATTTCTGTAGAAGTGTCTTTTTTCGACATACGAGGGTACATTGAGATAATATAGTTATTCTTGGATTTTTCCTTAAGTTATTATTAATAATAGACAGACCATTTCTCATGCTTTTCAAATATTGCGTAATAGTGATAAAAATACAGAAAGTCAAACATACACTTATTATTTTAATAAAAAAACGCCCTTTTTCTATATTTAAAAGTTTTATACTGTAGTTTGTCCTTAAAACCTGCTATATTTAAATTATTTAACCAAAATATAAAAATTTTACTAAGGAAACTTAAAAAAATATTTTATTATTCGGTGTCGTGTAAATAATGGAAAAAACTTATATTCACTCATTATAAAATAACATTGGTTCCCGGAACTCTGTGCGGACGCATGTCACCAATTGAAACTCGGACTTTTTGAATTGCTAATGTCAACTGCGCGCACAATTCAACCTCTGCTCAACATCTTTACGAAGCTGTTCTGCAGCTTGCATATTTATGAACCGCTCACCACTAAGCTAAAGTAACATAGAATAGTGGATATATTTATTGTTATAGCGGATATTTTTAATTTTAATATTTACGGGGATGAGGATATTGGTATCTGCATTTAATGTGAAATAATAATAACGTGTACACTGAATATAGTTTTCAAAGCTGAAGTAAATAAAAGAAGACGAAGGACTAATGTTTATATGAAGTAAACAGGTTTTAGTTAAATATAACATCAAAAGGTCCTAGATTTCCAAGGGGAAGGTCCCCAAAACCAATTAAGATTTGTATTGAGCAAAATGATTTTATTTTTAATTGCTAAAATTTAAACTTTCTCAGGGCAATAAAACTATCGAATACTTTATAATTTTAATAAATAAATAACAATTTATAGTTAATAAATAACTGGTCTGTTGCCTTACATTCCAAACACATAAGTGCTTTCGTTTATAAAGTCCCTTTAACAGATAATAATGAAAAAAAAATATTTTCTCCTTTCTAAGGGGGATGCTCATATTTAAAATTTCTAAAATGTCTTATGTGCACTTTACTATATAATAGACAAATAAAGTTAGGATTTGTCAGTTGTTGTAACAAAGTATTTCAGAAAATATTTAACTAACTGCCCAGAAAGCAGTAAATATTTGTTGAGTTACTCATGGTTGTCAATTTGGTATGAACATATTTTGTTAAATAATACTAACGAACATTAATGACTATGACTATGGATCCTTATTGACTATGGATTTCATTAAATCGGTTATAAGATTGTTTGAAGGAAAAACTTTATACTAATAGAAAGCAATGCAATCAAATATCTTCGTGGATATAATATGATTTAAAACCTTGATTATATATTTTTTTTCAGTATTTGCATATGTTATTCAAACAATATAAAGTTTAGACTTTTCTTATTCATTTTATTAATTTTTATTAAGCTATCTTATGAAATTATTTAAAAACATATCAGTATTTTATTTTAATACCATCACTAAACTGCAAAATTATTATGTAAATATATCTGCTTTAAAATGGGAAACTGTTACCCCATTCAAATGACAATCATTAAACAAATGCACGTTATCGATAATTATGCGACGTTATCGATACTCACGCGTACTGGTGTAACGATGTCGCCGTTAACGTTTTTATTTAAAATCCGACAAAATGTATTAAAATTAACTTATCGATTAAGGAAAATTCTTTTTGAATAGAATTATGGCAAAGAATTAGAGTTTTGGGTACTTATAAATAAAGAATAACTAGGCACTATTGCTTATCGTATTCGATCTACGACTGAAGCACATATAGGTCACTCTGCAGAGCAAAATATATAATACTCTGATCATAATAGTGGTAGGCGAGCTACGCCTTAAATATTTGAATTGATTTAGTCCTAGAGAGGTTCCCCTCTAACTACATTTTGTTTCGTTAAATTTTTGATTCAATAAATTGATATTTATATGAAAAACAACATTTTGATATTTTCAAAAACTCATTTATCCTTATCTGTACGTAATTTTTTTCTTATAAATAGTAAAAAAAATGGAGAAAAAAATAATCTTTTTAATTTAATTATATCAAGCGATTGGGAGGCAATCACTACTTTTTTTATCAATTGTTGTACTTGTAACCCCATATAACGCATGCTAGTGTCCTGACTGCCCAATGGGTATAGCATATTAGGTTAACTATTAATATTTCAACCGCTGTTCGTTTTTATAAAAAGTATTTTAAATTCCAAATATCACCAAGCAATTAACCTATGAACGTATATATTATTTATTTATGAATTATCGCTACTTGAAAAGCACTCTGAAAGTATACTACCACTAGCAATATTGTTTATCGTAATAATTTGATGGATTTAAAAGAAAATTAAAAGATCTTTTTTATTTTTTTCAATGTTTGCTTAGAACTCTGAACAACTAATTTTCAGACAGGCAATGTTAGGTGAATAAGGTGTACATATTAGTAGAACTGAGCACTATGTGGTCTCGGATTTTCATAAAAATTAACTACTTGATATGAAAGATCAAATATTCGTAGAAAAAAATAATTATTAAAATTGTTGGCCAGTCGATCTCACAGCTGATAGCAAATGCTTACATTAATCGAAAGTCTCTCCGGAATTCCTAACAAAAGACGTCCCAACAGTTGATTAATATCTTTGCGGTACACAGTTCAGGTTTGGATATTAGAAGTCCTGTTTGTCTTTCACTAAGCTTTTGTCTTTTCTTGTGTGATTAATGTATAACTCGTTTCTTATTATCATTTTCTAATTGCTTCAGCCTGTAAAACTTCAGCTTATTTGACCGACATAAATTTGGTGGCTTAGCGTTAGCTATAATTAATCGATGGCATTTCAGCCTTCGGAATTTTCGACAAGTTTTCTATCAAAATTCGAACTCCTAGCTAAAAATGTATCACCAAGTCAACATATATATTGCTATTTATTATGATCATTAAATATAAGTTTATAATTTCTGCGGTCATTTGAACCATTTACTGTAGCTATGTGACAATTAATAAAATATGTTGCGTATGTGTATGCGTTATCAAATGTGCGTTTATGCGTTAGCCGCTTAAACCGACATACCATCAGACAAATCTCGATAAACCGTCAAATCGATTTTGAAAAAAAGTTGGTATTTCAGAGCTTTCTAAAAATGTGTATAGCTAGCTATACAAAGCTTTTTTCTCAAAAATATGTCAAAATATATTTTTTTTATTGAAATTTTCTTCATTGCCGGTATTTTGTTATTCCAATGATATACCATATCTATATATAACCAGCTATATACGAACATGTATATAAGCAAAGCTATATAAATTATGTGTATATATTATATCAACACATAATATATTCATATAAAGTTACTTTAGTGCTATACTTCTGATCTCTCCCAGTCAGAATATTTATGTATATCATATACAGACCATATTTATGTATATCAAGCATGTTAGTTTATTTTTTTTTCTGTACTTCAAAAGAAAGAAATTGGAACTCTTAAAGAATCACTCACGTATGCGTTTTTCTCAAAAATCATCTAAAGTATACATTTGAAACCTCCCATATGGGTAAGGCATATTTATTTGCATATATTTCAATAGACGCAAAAATATTTATAATCGATTCTCTCTTCCCACACCTCTTCATCTCCAAATTCATCCAATAAGAAGATACCAGGGGGAAATAAGTAACACACGCGTCTATTTTAAATTCATGTGGGCCACTTCTATAAGGATGTTTTCCATTAAATTTATTTATACGTTTGTGTGTGTGTGTATGTGTGTGTGTGTATGTGTGTGTGTGTGTGTGCGTAAGTACACACGAATATATATGAATATAATTGTATTAGCTTAGAAGACATCGTACAATGAAATTATTAGATTACAGTAGACCTCAGTCAGGCATCAAGTAATAAACTAAACGTTAAATTATCTAAAAACACCTTTCCTTATATAGATCATTGCTATTGAAATACTTTTTTTAACTAATATTAAATATGGATAGAAGCTTTTGATATTTTGAGAGTATTTTTGGTATATTTAGAGTATCATCGAAAACAATCCATCATCATTATCTGCGCAGTTGGTTCCAAAGGACGTACAGTGCAGCTCTGACAGTTTTTGTCTTCTACGGTCTCCTGAATACTGTGAAGAAAAATTTCGATGCGATACGACTTTATTATTGCGGGGCAACTTTGTTATTTATCTGGTTACAAATGACGGACATATTGTGTCAAAAGAAAACAAAGATTCGCATAACAAATTTTACCAATATAATCGACGGTTATTTTGATAGCTGTGATGTAAACAGAATTCTCTTGAAAACGAAGTTTTATAGCTATACTAGCGTCGGAATATATTTGGCCTTTGACTTCACGTATTGCTTCACAGATTGTGCCATGTTTTTGAATCATCGCTCCGATCTATTTACTTATATTCTTGCCATCCTATATGCTATGGAATCAATTTATTTTACAATATTTCTCTATTGTATTTCATCGAGACATAATATCACTAACAGACAATTTGAATAAAATCTTATATGAAATTAAAGTCGAAATAAATAATTTTGAAAAAGGAGCAGATATTGAATTTAAACAAATCTTGTCTAAAATTTATTCTTCAAGATACGGTTGAAAGGAAAATGTTGGAAATGGATTATCTCAAATTATATTATGTCTACACGAGACTTATTGATGCTTATCGTTTAATAAAAGACGCTTTGAAGTTCAGGTAATACACAATTAAATGAAACTACATGATGTAGTATTATTTCTACTATCTTTAATTTCTTTACCGCGACCTAGGTTTTGTTGTATTACAACATCTTCAGGTGGGATATTAGCACAGATCAAGATGAAAAAATTATGAAAATATTTAGAAATATTTTTGAAAAAATCTTTCTCGTATCTATGTAATTTTGGAACATGTGTCATAAATGTCTTGGAGAAATTAATGTATTCTAATATTAAATATTTACATAAGTAAAATGAATTTCATAACTAATATGTCAACTTACTAGCATTATATTCATATTAATTCAATGGTTGTTTCAAGGTAATTTCAATCTAAAAAAAAATAATAGTATGTCTAATAAAAAAAATAAAGGTATCTGAATTGTGCCAAGAATTAATTATAAGTGTATTGGTTAAGATAATTTGGATTGTTATCAATAAAGGAGGCGCTTACAGAGCAGGGAGACAATGAGTCTGCGTGGGGCTACCTATCATAAATTAGGTTAACGACCTTGTGATCAATATTTTATATTCACTTCGACCAGAAAATTAAGTACTAAAATTATGAAAAACTGTAGAGAAAATATAAAACCGTTGACACTGAAAGTTTATTTACCTACATACCAAAACCGTAAATAGATACAAGCATTAAGTTTTAGGTTTTTATAAAAATATTTTTAGTTCAAAATAAAATTCGTTTCATTGGACGTTGGTATTTACGTTGCATTGGCTATCCAAACAGGTTATTTTAGGCTATAAACCTATCTGTAATAAGGTCCAGATATTCTAAAGAAATTGTAAATTTATTCTGAATTAATTAAAAATATCCATAATCCAGTCGTCATAATTAAGCTTATTTGTCTGTAAATTGGCGCGCAGGTATAATGATCAGCTTTACGAATGTTCCCCTTCCTTGTCAAGCGGAAGCTTGTCATGCCGTTTGGCGAGAGACGCTACTTAAATCATAACTCACAAAAATTATGATAGTGATTTGTTGATACGAACATATTCCAAATTATGTTAAATTTAAGCGACAGCGTTAAAAAGGTTTTCAGAATAATAATAATAATTCCTTCAAAATGATTCGTGATGATAAAGACAAAGCAGAAAGGGGAGTAGATAAATTTACATTGTCAATATGTCGTCAATAAGACACATAACAATCTTTTAAACTGTAGATTACGAAAAGAAAACAAAAGCAGGAAGTGTAACGATATTTTCTTTTGATATACCTGTTCATGTAGAGTTAATAATACTATATTACGACTACTTTTGACTCATTTAATAAATCAGTCAATTTCGAGCACAATTTACTTGAAGAGTCCGAAACATAAAGTACCAGACTATTTTGTGACGTATAGTGTTCTCATACAATTTACTTTTTAAGTTTGGGCCTTTACCATTGGTTTTTATTTAGCTATCTTTTGCTTGGGTTAACAATTCGTTTTGCGTAATGATTTTGTACTTTGTTCATTTATAACTTTTACTTCAAGATTTTCGAAATAATAAATATTAAATGGGAAATCGTGTGTTAAACTGCTTTCCTCTATCACATGACGGGATTGAAAAGTCAAGTGCTTTTTGCTTACGGCTATTAGGAAAAGTTTTTTGTTATTACTTTTGTTTCTTATTTCTAAGTAACATAGTTTTAACAAAAACCCGTGTCAATAAACCGGTCGTATATAAATTTCTTAAGTGCTATATAGTTTTTTCATTATAAGAAACAAATGTTTTTCTTCTGTCAGCTCATAATTACTGCCTACATTTGAAATAATACAATGTGGTGAAGAACAATAGAATTCTCATATTTTATTTCTGGCTATTATCTAAAATTTAAATTGTTTGATAATTTTTCAATACGTTTCGTAAAATAATTTTTTTAAATTTTATTATACAACAAACAAATTAGAGAAAATAATATTTCGATGTCTCGAAGAGATTTTGATTTTCTTTTGTAACAGATTGAGTATACAGAAATACAGGGCAAAAGATTCATACAATATGACGCTTTATTACAGTTGTTAGCCCCATTTTAGAAGACGACTATGCTTATCTTGTAGTGTTCAAATTTTGCTTTATTTACTGTAAACGACTGCATTTCTTATATTTTTAAATAAATTTAATTTAATCGAGTAATCAAACGAAATATATTATTAATATATATAATTGCATTTCTTTCTTAGATAATACTACAACAGTTGCAATGACTGGATCTAAGCAAAACAACGATCGAAAAAAAGGTAAGAGAGACAAATATATAAACTAAAATTTACGTCGTGACATTACACATTACTGCTGATATAATACCTATACTGTTGGGAGTTGGATACAATTATAAAGAACTTGCCACCTTCTACATTTTATCGAGTGGACAACCTCAACGTGTAAAACAATATGAAAGCTGTATAAAACAATGTACTGTGTAAAACAATATGAACCAATGCTGGAAAATTTACGTATTGCTTGTTTTTATTGAATGTAAAAATACAGAATATTTATTTAAAAGGGAGAAAATTTCCATTCCTGGCAATCAGTGAATTTTACCCGCCAAGAATTTATTGCAAACCATCACAATTCAGCGAACTTTTATGCAATTGCGTATATTAACTACCATTTAAATGGAAAAAGTGTATAGATGTAGGTATATACATCGACTTACTAAAACAATATAATTTCTCTACTTGAAACGGAAAGTGAATACCATGGCAATAATTGAGGCAAATTTTGCTGAAGAACTTACACAGGCTCACTTCCATACAACGAAATACGGTTAGAGATTTGGATTTTTACTAATTTTGAGTAATGTCGGCTTTAATGTCGATAATTTTTATTATTTATCGTATTTCTATTATTTACTAATTTTCTGCTTGAAATATACATATATATATATATACCTATAAACTATCATGATAAATGAGGCCTAAATTTACGTCACTCTGCTTATTAATGACTGCCAAGGTGAAAGTAGCATTGAATCAATAAATATTTCTCGTTATAAATTGTTACTCGACACGGGTGAAAATTCATTTCAAAAGGTGTTTTTAAAGGATCGTGTGTTTCGTATGACAGTCAATACCAAAAAGTTATATAAATAAATAGCGTGCTACCGCATTTTGTGATCAATAACTCAATAATACAATTATAGAAATTTATCTAAGAAATGGTCTCAAAACCTAATAATGTCCGAAATGTTATTTGAAAATACACTTTCCCCAATTTTATTATATCAGTCTCTTGTCGGTCTATATCGAAAAACTTATAATCGATTTTCCAACAGGTTAACATCATGGTGCCGAAAACTATATACTTCACTAATATTTTCAATGTTTATGGGGCTAGAGATAATTGATTTGAGAGCAGAAACTCTGTTCTTTGCCATTACCTTTAAAATGCTACAATTAATTTACGCTCTGTATCTACTATTAATTGACGTGATTTGGGACAGGAACACCTTTAGTCAATTAATTTTAAGAATTGAAAAATTGGACGATCTTTTCGAATCCGATTATGTTAACAACATTTTGAAAAGCGACAGAAAGCGAAATTTTATTATCATTTTCCTTCTTGTGCTTTATCATGTTTTGTATATCCTGTATCATATCAAAGTGTCACAAATGTTTGATCTCGAATTCAATATTTGGTATACTGCATTTAACAGCATAGCGTCAATTATTTTTGATTTAGAATTATTTTTATTCTTTACAATAGTATTCAGTATTAAAAGGCGTCTAGAAATTTTGAATGATTTCCTAAAATTTAACTTCGTTCCTCGTGTTGAAGCAACATTTAGAAGCCATCATATCAATCTTAATCTCTTTACGAATTTCAAATTCATTTTACCCCTCAAGGGAAAATCTGTGCATCATATATCCGAGTTTTACGTTAACTTATTGCATGTATGTAGTTATTTGAACAAAGTATTTGAATTTCAGGTGTGTGTCGACCATTTTACAGAATTTCAAAATAATTGTTTTCTCTTTTTTATAACTTTTTACTTTTTTGCAATAAATTTTTCAGTTGCTCCTGTTGCTCTTTATAGCATGTCATGGTTTACTGGTCGACGTGTATTGTTTTCTTGATGCTTATAAATATAACGTAAGTATCCTTCACAAGTTTGCACTCTTGTTTTACAAAAAAAGTAAGTATCCTTCGCAAGTTTGCACAAACGTCTTGTTTTACAAAAAAAACTTATTTACTATTCGCACGTATGGTTATCTGTATTAAATTGAGCGCATTTCAAATATATCTTTGAAAAGTGAAATTTTACTTTATAATTGTAATTTGAAAAGTGAAATTCTACTTGGTTATTTGTACTTTGTAATTGTAATTTTAACTTATTTTTGATAAGTTACTATTTTTTCAGAAACGGTTGAGAATTTTCATGTTTAACATTTTCTATTTTCTACAAATTCTTCTGTGTCAACTTCATGTGTGTGAATAAAATGTACGCCTTTGTTAAACCTTATATGTTAATATATATATATGTATATATATATATATATATATATATATATATATATATATGTATATATGTATATATATATATATATATATCTATATATATATATATATATATATATATATATATATATATATATATGTATATATATATATATATATATATATCTATATATATATATATATATATATATATATATATTTATTTATTTGTAGCTATTAATCTTAATATGACTTGTAATCTCAAAATAATTTTACAAATCATCATATTAAAGAATTCCAACGAAGAAGCTGACCTCTACGATATAAAGTTAATGGAAATTTCCTCTAGCGTAAAAATATTTTTTGGTTTTAATTTCAGAAATTGGACACGTCACTTTACATTGGCTTTATAATTTGGTCCATTCGCCATTGCGTATCGATCTTGGGCGTGTGTTCCATATGTAAGAAAATTTATATGCAAGTCGAAACTACGAAATTGCAAATGGCACAAATACAAATTAACGACGATATACGTGAGTATGCAATATATATTTGCTTTTGAAATTAGTATATTAAGATGTTATATATGTATATGAGTGTGTATATTTATATATATATATATATATATATATATATATATATATATATATATATATATATATATATATATATATATATATATATGTTAAGAACATTTAAAAGTGAGTTTTAGATGTTTATTCCTAATTCAAATAAGAAGTTTATTCTAGAATAGAGTTATAAAGTTTATATTTTATTAACTTCAATATGTACGAAATATATAATTAAAAGTAATATTAGAAAAAATTGCATAAATAAATATTTTTACTTGATGCGTTCAAATACATTATTATGTTCACATTACTAAAAAAAGAGTTTTTTCTAATTTTATACTACAAATATATCATTTTACAGAATGAAAATGAATGTACAAGTTTTCCAAGGAATTTTGGAGATAATTATATTATACGCTGAATGCGATCGTGATTTCGGTACCACATGACGAATAAGAGGAAATTTACATATATTTTTCAATAAATTTATACAGCTTTAATATCCTAATGTTACAAAGTATATATACATCAAAGTTAATGTTAACTTGCCCGATAATTTCAATTAAATATATATGACTTTTCTACCTGCCAGCGAAACAAATTATTTTCAAAACACACAATTTTCTTCTGAATTTGATGTACAATGAATTCGTTATATGATAGCCATAGATGCACATTTGTCCTTAGATTTATATGTAATAACCGATTGCATATTTACAAAAGACATTGCGAGCCACGCGTACCTCGCTTCCTTTGCTTCAGTCGCTGATCGATTCCTTATTCACCTCCTTCAGAATCATCGTCCAGCGACAACAGTTATTTTCCATAAGCTATCAGATCGATATTTCCACAGACAAATTTTACGACATGCAGTCATGGTATACATTCTTCTTCAGATATATGTGGATGAGTTGTTCAACGGCAGCAATTGTTTTGGTTGTAGATTCAAACTATCAATTTCAGATTTAAAAAGCCATCGCTATTACATTCCAAGCAACCTTCTCTCTTTGAATGGTTTGTCGTTGAGTAAAGAGATTCGCAGTTTTATTTTATCTTATATTGAATTTCGATTTTACATAACGGTTCGTGGCATTGCGATTAAATTTGTTAGGTTGATCAGAATTAACTAAACTTAATTATATTTAAATATACTACTTAACCGAGAAATTAAATGATCCTTAAAGAAGAAAATAAAATCTTATATATACATTAGAAATTGACTAATAACTAATATGAAATAAAATGAAAAATCTGTTGTAAATGATCTGCTATTTGATATAAAGAATAGTACACACGTATTCGTAAGTATATATAGGCTATTAAAAGCAAGTACTGATTTGAAGAGTCAATTAATTGTATGTTTTCTAATCATTATAAGTATGAAATAGATAGCAGATGAATTACAAATTTCCTAACAAAATTCGTTATGAACTTATGATTTTATTGGCGCAAGTGGTAAGAGTGTCGGCGGTAGTAGGATTGGAAGCAAGTTTAACGTCTAAGAAATCATATTTTAATTCGTTATAGTTAATTTATTTTGCTGATGTAATACAAAATTTAATTACTTGTTTCAGCTCCTAAAGTTTGTCAAAACTTGCACCTCATTCAAAATATGATCGAAGTAAGCGAAGTGGGGCAATTCACAGTTTTGCAACTTTTCGATCTGCGATTTTCGTTGCTGATGACTCTTTTAGGCTTGCTCGTGAACTATTCCGTCGTTTTGATACAGTTCTTTAATATACAGTCTTCTTGAGAAATACTATAGATATCCCTAACTTAAGTTTGTAACCAATATTTGTTTAAGTAATATGTCATGATTGTAATAGAAAAAAATATTTTTAAATTTAGATGTAATTTAATGTTAATCGTTGGTAATTTTAAGGTCTGATGATATTTAAATTAAGAATATTAATATGTTTGTGGAATGAATTAAGTTTTATTAGTGCTCCGAATTGACGTATTTTAAATTCATTTATAGCCAATATTATGTCAGTGGGACATCTTTACATCTAATGAAATATTATTTAAACTCAGTTAAAATATCCATAGTATGAATATTTTTCACCTATCCGTTTTTAAATATAGTTATTTACTTATATATTTTATTTCATTTGAATTCTAATGAGCATTAAGTACAATAAATTAAATTTAATTACTTAAAGGAAATACTAAAATTAGAATTAAAATATCCTGTTTTGTTTACCAAATATCAGGGTAGTTCAAAAAATAGTGATGTTAATATGAATAACATCATGTTAAATTATAACAATTAATACATTACTTCCATAATAACTAAGTGCGGTCACAATGAATAACATCCTGTTATTCATGAAGTAAATTTGAAATCTTTAATTTAACCATTTCCTGAAGTCGTGATGTTGATTACAATGTGTCGATCACTTTTTTATATAAAATTTTGCTGAGTGTAGAAAAACACTTCTTATTTTTTTTAATGTCAATTCTTGTAAACGCTTTTCATAAAAAAATATTTATTAACTTTGTTAATCAATTTCAAATCTTACAATATTCGTTTCACCTAATTTCCGGAGATGGTAATTTTCAAGCAGGCGAGAATTTGTCTTAAGCCTATAAATAATATTTAATAACATTTTATACCTTTGTATATAAACACGAGAAATAAATAAAATACGTCCAGTTTCACACTCACAAACTATTGTAACTCTAAGTGGTAACCCAATGAAATTTATAAAAAATTTGTTCCATTAAAATTACATAAATAGAAAAATAATCACATTATGTCATAATAAGCACTTACATCAGTCAGGCGAGACTTGCAACACTTTCGGTTGGCGACGTTAAACAATTTACTTCATTTAATATCATTTTAATAGGAACATTGTAATATTCAGTGAATAAACTAATTTAACGTACGTCAGTAAGGCGAGCCTTAAAACATTTTCGGTTAGCAACGTTAAATAATTTAATTCACTTCATTCATTAGTATTTTAAAATGAACATTGCGATATGCAGTGAATAAATAATTTAGAATATTGCGTGTTGAAGACCATGTAGATCTATGTAATGGGTCGCAGCAGGACACGATGCAGAAATTTTGGTCGATTAGTTATTCTGCCGTCGATTTTCATTGGAACCAACGCTACATTTATGAGCTTATCCAAGATGTATTCTGTTATTTCCACACACATTATATGTTTATCAATACGCCACAAATCTAAAATATTTAGATCTCAATCGGATATAAAATGATTCTCTCATATTAGGTTTATTTAATCAGGGAAATATATGATACTAATTATTTTGTCCTTGTGTTTCATGCCATTGTTTTTTAAAAACAATTGGGAATCTCCTTACCAGCAAAGCATCCCTTCAAGCTATCTCAGTTACTATCAAAATGTGAAGAGCTATTTTTGGAGAACTCATTTCGGTCTCTTGTCTTGTATTTTATGCAATACTCGTCAAACAATTTGTTAGTAGACTGTACTCATTATTTTCACTAAGACTATCAGAAAATTATACTAATAGAATATAGAATGTAAGAGATAGATCTAATATTTCTGAGGATGGACGTACTGATGAAAACCAACAATTCGTCATGGAACTGAGCCGTTTTGTATGGGATTTTTCCATTTGTTTGTTTAGACGTTTTCCATGTTTTATATATAATGATGCTTAGTATCAATCTCCAGAAGTACCACTCTACCAATTTTTACACCTTGTACATAATATTTATATAATGGCCGTTTTGTAATATGCGTTAATTATGAGAAAGATATGATTTTCTAGAGTAATAACGATCCAAATTTTATTTTCCAATAAATTAAGAATTATATTTACAGAAACATCATGTACACTCGATTTGATGCTTTATAACCCAGAGCGTGAACAAATACATAAACCTACATAAAGCTCTAACCTATTTAAGAAGAGTTAACACTGAGGTCTATGCACACACTGCTGTCACGTTCCGTCGAAGAGACGTTTATCCTAATTCCTAAAGTCAGGTGAATTCGTTCAACCTGTGCTTGTACACAGTTTGGACGAATTTACCCGAATTTTAATTTTGTGCAGGAAGGATTTAAATGTTTTGCAAGATGAGTAGTAACTTCATCCTGGTATATAACGCTGTTTATTCACGTATATCCAAGCTGCATATTCTCTTATTATATTATATTTTTTTAAATAATCCATGTAGCTTAAATTTTTCGGGCAGATAAATTGGAAAAATCTTTCATTATCCTTTTGGTGTATGTATGAGCAATAGTATCCACTGTATATACACAAAATTGTATCCGCACCATCCGCTACAAAACACGAAAGGGTATTAAAAAGCATATACTTGACGATATTTGCCGTCGCTTGCAATGTGCATACAATACCTGTGCAATCGTGCAATACATGAGCTATCTTGTGAACCTCATGTAGCGTGATTCCATCAATCAACGAAAGGTGTAAAATTCCCATTACAACGGAGAGTAAAACTAAGTAGGAAAGAAAGGAAAGTAGAAATTTAAAATTCAGAGACTATAATTCCAACACCAATAAAATCGTCACCACACAATAAACACCAATAAATTCAAATTGAATTATCTTAAAAGAAGATGTTTTTTTCACATTTCTTTGCTATTTTTAAAGAGAAAACTTACACGCTAATTAAAACAAAATTTCTTAAAAATTTGTGAAAACTTAATATGGCCTTTATCTTAAAGTGATCATTCTATGACGAGGATAACCCTTGATAAAACAAGTCATAGTTTTCTCATACAAATGTCAAAATGAATCTATCTATAATTAGTAAAAGGCATAAATCTACGACAAATACTTAAAAAAAAGAGAAAGTAACAAACAGTTAAGTAATATTTATATGTTATTTCTACTGTAAATCTAAATAAAACTGAACCAATACAATGAGATGAAGAAGTATTTTTAAATGAAAATTCTACTAAATTTACACATGTGTTAAAAAAGGATCACATTTCGAAATACCATTTAAAAGTTTTATTTGATCTAATGACGAAACAGTAGTCGTCACAGTAACCAGTAATGAATTAGAAAATATATATTTTGAGTAGTTAGAATCAGATTAAACCTATATTACTATATTTTATAAAAACTTTAATGTCATTTGGATACTGGTAGCAAAACACGTATTCGATAATGTTTGTTAATAATTTTTTCAAAAAATTGTATATCTGTATCCTTGTTTAATTTTTTCATTATTATTAAAATAATCATAATATAAAAAAAAAATATTTAATTTTCTCAAACTAAATCCACTGAATTTATTTCCACTTTTCTTTTCCTTTTTAAAACACATATCTTTCCTTCCATTTGGTTGTCTTGTAGAAGATGTTACTTTGTAGGAAATGGCAAATTACCTGTGTATAACATACATACAGAAGTCAGAATTTAGTGTTTGGTCCATCAACACCATCGTTTTTAAAAAATCTTGTTTTTTTAAACACGATATTTAGTAATTGAGAATATTTTATTTATATGACCCGATATAAATAATCGAATCTAAATTATTTATATTTTTTTAAAATTCAAAATAGAGAAAATGAAATTAAGACTCAGAAATGTATGAAATAAATTTCACCAGGACGCTCTAAAAATAAAATGAGAAAATGTTCTACACTTCGGGAATTGATCTTTTAGTTTCAAACAGTTGTCATTAAGAACAATTTTGTTACAAACGACTAAAGCATGAGGGACAGGCTACATATTTTTAAGTCATTTATTTTTTATATCTGTTATTAAAAATATGTATCATAACATACACATAAATACTCTTAAATTTCTTACAGCAAGTTTGCTTGTCAGACAAAATTATCACTTTCAATCATACGTAACGTAGAATTTCAAGTAATCGATTTCAACGGAAACTGCAAAAGGTCGTTGTATCTATAAAATCTCACAAAAAAAATTGCAACAAAGACAATAAAACAATTACGAAAAACGCTTTCGACACATCGGCAAGAAAAAGATAAAAACAAGAGGCATAAAAGATAAAAATCAAAGCAGATGGCGTTACTTTAAGTAATATTTTTTCGGTTTCTCATTTATCGGGGACAATATGGATAAGAAAGCGGAACTATTCAAAAATTATATCTGCTGTAGATAAAATTGTTCCAACGAAAAGAATTGAAATACAAAATCTGATTTTCGATTAAAAATTATTGTAATAATTTTTTTTAATTCTTATTTTATTAATATACTATCTGTAAAATTGTATAAAATTTTACACCTCCAAAAAAACACTCGTTGTTAAATTTCATTAAAATCCGTTCCGTGGGTTTCCCGTGATTGAAGAACAAATTAATAGACAGAGAGTTAAACGAAAATTCTTAAAACAGATTTTCTATCTACAAATATCAATCTATACGCTAAGTCAATCAGTTTAATACTCTGCGATATTTATTTCTAGATTTGCAAAACACAAACAATTTATTTTAATTATTTTATTAAACACACGTGTTAAAAATACATTTCTAAAATGCACGACCTAAAATATTTTCAGTAAACATTTAAATATTAGTTAGTATTTTTTTCAATATTATGCGAGACTTAAAATAAGCTGTCTTTTACAATAATTTTAATATAAATAAATAAGTTTAATATTAATTTGGCATTATTAAATTAGGACGGTATTATTTTATATGTTTAATGGCATTAGCTATCAGTAATTATCTGTATATAATTGGTTGACAGGGAATGGATAAAACTAAACTATATTTTTTTACTAATAATTTATATAAAAAATTGATAAAATTTTAATAAGAATTATTTTCAGCCAACCACGCAGCATTGTAAAGTAGATCACAAGGATACAAGAAAATGTAAATATATATATATATATATATAATCAATATACAAATTTCACCAATATTTTAATTATAATCAATAAGGTGTAAACTTATTTAAATGTGTTTATTTTAAAATTACATTAAAATTTAATTTCATTTAAATATTTAATTACATTTCTTTTATATCCAAATTTCTGCTTTTTATTATATAGCAAATATTTTTTTCCCTACTGGAATTAATCGTCAATCAACAAAAACATTTGAAAATATTATTTATGGACTTCTGCATCACATCTTAATTTTCTTATAAATAAATTTGCAATACTACAATAATATCTGTCACAAGGAGACTCGATAATTAAGAACCGAGGGATGTGTCTATCTAACCCTGTAAATCCGGGTGTTAATAATAGGCGACAGGGATCCTTCCCTTTGGGATGTGTCTCCTTTGTTAAAGAACATTTTTATAAAACTGATGTTTGTAATGTAAATATACCGCACAAAAATTATGTTGCCAAATGTTGATAATGTGGATTATCTGATTATGGAGTAGGTTCATTTACTATTTGTGCACAAAAATTAAATACATAAACTATTCACAATAAACAATTCAATTCTATTTGAAAATAAAAAAAAGCAATGGATTCGAGCGGCCTTGTGGTTGACTCACAAAATGTTTGTTTTTATAATTTTTGAAATGAAAAAGATACTGTATATATATATATCATCTTGTCGCCCCCGCCCCCTATCCTACTTCCTCACTCGCTCCTTTTTTCTCTTCCAACTCCTCTGCCTCTATTTCATTATTACATATATTCTCTCTCTCTCTTTCTCTCTATATATATATATATATATATATATATATATATACTATATATATATATATATATAAATATATATATATATATGTATATATATATATATATATATATATATATATATATATATATATATATATATATATTAGCCTAATAATATGTCCCTACCGCAATAGCGCAGCCAGCCCTTACAAACTACACTTTTCCAAAAAACGTATGGAGAAAATATTGAATCGAATATATCATCAGATATAAGCCAATAAAACAATGGATGATATGTAAATATTGCATTTAATACATTAAATTGTAGAAAAATTGCGCACAGCGGAAAAAAAAAATTATTTAATTTTTTGCAGCAAGGCAAGACTTACATGCCTTTGTCGCTAGAGCATACTATGCATTTCCTTGGGTAATTTCATTTGAATATTGCATGACGTAGAATATTAGAAAAATATATTCTTAAATAATTGGCAAGTTATCACATGACTCGTAATTTTAATGGCACCAGGAAAATTATGAGTTGCTGACTAGTAAGGGAGTTACCACAGATTTTGTGTAGCGTTTCGTTATAAAGTTTTATCTAGTTTAAGGGTTCATGAGTTTAGTAAGGACAAGCAACAGAATATGCGATATAGATATTAAGGAGGACATAAAGCGATATTAGTGACTGCATATAACAAAATATTTCTTCAATTCGTGATAACAGTAAAAAAATATTAGTTTGTTTACTGTCACTCGCGATACCACAACTTCTTGAACTCAATTTTTAATTCCTGCTTTTGCACTCTCAATTTCACAATGTGTGTGACCATGATCGGTGATAATATAATAAAAAACACCGGGAAATTCAAAGTAGAGGTCTCCCAAGAATTTTCTTACAAAAATTAGTTTGCATGTACAAGCAAAGCGAGTCATCCCTTAGCAACGATCCCTTCTAAATATATAGCAAATAAATAGTACAAGTCAGACTTTGTTCCTTACGCCATATTTTACTAAAATGCACCGTATAAACTATACATCTTACCGCCGTTAAATTTTATCGTGTGGTAAAAGAAAGTATTACGATAATTTTTCAAATAAGTATGTCATTACGTGGCTGTGTGTATTGACGACAATGAGTATTGTGTACATAACATGAAAAATATAACTTTTAATACAAATTATGAACGAGTCTTAATAATAATACAATTTTCAAAATTATGCCTAGCAAAGATATTGTAATGTTTCTTTTAACCATCCTTTCGTTACATTATTTTATTCGAAGTTCTTGTTTTCTATAAATTTTTGCTGTTGCAATAAATTCTAATTAAATGTTAGACTTGTCATATATTTGATTATATAAGAAACCTAATTAAGACGCATCAATAGTTTTAGGATTCAAATCGTCATTTTCAAATAATTTTAGGTAATTGATAGTAGGTGTTCAATTATTAACGATTTCATTTATGTATGAGATTATTGTGTTGACAAGTTTACGCACCACTCTTTTGTGCTGTAAAATGCCTTGCAATACATATATTATTTGAGGCTAGTTCCTGTAATTGATACTTTATATTTATCTCATTAAATTATTTGATTGTTCATTTTATGAATGAAATTATTCGTTGGATAGCAAAAATTAGTATCTGGAAATTAAAAATACGTATTATATGTTTAACTATAGGGGACGGAGGGGCATGTTGTTACAGTTTTTAGATATTTATCAATATAATAAAGCCTATCACAAAATTTATACATTTGATGGTTTTTATCTATAATATAACTATTCAACTATTAAAATATAGAAAAAACCTCTAAATTTACATTACTTTTACACAATGGACAATTAAACGATAAAGGTCAATTGTAACAACTTGCCCCTGCTTGGGGCTAATTGTTACACCTTTGGGGAACGTAGATAATTAAATAACACAAAATTGAGAATCAACGATTTAATTATTATTTTTAAAATTTGAAAAGATAAAAAACAATTTAAACAATCTTATAATAATAATCTGTAATTATAGTATTTAAATTTTAATTTTTAAACTATCGTAACAGCACTTAACATCATATTTACGATGGAGTCATGGGTAACCAAATAACTATAAGTTATTTTCATCAATATGGCACTTTAATTAAACTAAAAATATTTGAATCCTAACACTATAAGGCGCCCACTTCAATTTAAATTATAAAAAAACAGAATATTGCAGAAAAAATATAGATAATCATTTTTATAGAAGTAGGCAACAATATCAAACTTAGAAGAATTAAGTCCGTCTTCATCAGAGTTGCAATTAATGCAAATAAATGAGTTAACGTTTTTTGTTACACATTTAACATGGGCCCACATTTTGCATTGTATGCATTCCACCCAATCTTATTTTGTAGAAGTACTGTAACTTTCGCTACACATCAAACAATAACATTCATCAGCATCAGAGTTTGAATCTGAATCCAATATTTTTTTCTTCACCCTATCTTTTTCATTTTTAACAATTTTTGTCGACATTTCTTTACCTTTTCCTTTATATTTCTTTTCATCACAGCTTTTCTGTTTCTTGGTTACTTTTTCTTCATATTCTTTAGCTAATGCTTCCGGTGTATCAGAAAGTATAGTCGATTTTCGTTTACGACGACTATGGATGGATTGTTTTCGACGTTCTGCCTAGGGGAAAGGTTTTATTTTTGAAGGCGAAAAGTTCTTCAATTTACTTTGTATACCAGATGGACCTGGCATCGATAACACCATTTTATTTTGAATCAAACTTGATGAAACTGAAATCGATAATACAGTTGAACTTTGCAAACCAGTGGGATTTAGAGAAGCCAAAGCAGCTATATTTTTAGGGTCAGAAGAATGAGGTATTGGATTTGTTGCAGTTTCGATCGCCTCTATAATTTCAGTGCTGCTTATGTTCAGTTCAGAGGCAGTATCTAACAATTCTGGATGTTCTAGATCCAGTGTCAAATTGGAGACGTTCAGAGAAGAAGGAATAGGAGGATTAGATTCTGGATTGCGCGATGGGCGATCAGTGACATATGAAGGTGAAAAGTCATGGTCTTGAAAAATGTCACGATTGAAGGGCCATATTCCTGTCGATTTAAACCCAGCCATTATATTTAAAGGATTTTGGGCAAGTGGAAGTGACTGTTTGACTAGGCCTGGGATATCATGAATCGACATTGTTTTACCTGGATGATTATACATCCAGGCTGTCTGTGCTCGATTAAGGTAGTTTTTGAATGGACCGTAGTCTCCCACATCTAACGGCTGCAAATTGTGGGAACAGTGTGGTGGAAATGACAACATGATTATGTTGTTTTCTTTGGCCTTATCGACGATGTGAATATTTACGTGTGAACTGTGATTATCCAGCAGAAGGAGTACAGGCACCGGTGGAAAGCATAACGTGTTTAATGAAATGATCCATGAATTTTAAAAAATCCTTTTCGGTCATCCACCCTGATGAATTGCTCATTCCAATCGCATCTGATGGCCCCGTACGAAGAAAGAGATTCGTGTATCTCATTCTAGGAAAAACAAACATCGGGGGGATGGAATTTCCAGCTGCATTTATAGCACATGTGAGCGTTACTGGTGTGCCTCTTTCTGCAGAGGTGATTGCACCTACTTGTTTTTGACCACGGGCAGCAACTATCTTTTTAGGTTTCTGTACCGTCGTTACACCCGTCTCATCTATGTTCCAAATGCACGTAGCAGTGAATGCGTATTTTTCAAGTAACCCTTGAAGCTTGTCAAAAAAGTCGTTGACGTTCGTTCTGTTGAAAGATGTTGCTCTACTGTAAGAAGTCGTTTCTGGTGTTCTTAGTGATAGTTGAGAATTTCTACGCATAAAACTATTAAACCAGTCCGGTCCCCAATGTACATGATTCGTTGTTTTTCTTTTTTTTAATATATCTGGATAGTGACATTGGACACAGATCAAAAATTTGGCTTACTTTTCAAATGCTTTGTTTATTTTCTATAACTTCTGCTGCTGCAGACTCGTAAACTTCTTGACTTTTTGAAGCTCTGTCGGTTTTTCTTTTATGGTTTCTCATACTGAAAAAAATGTATATTTTAATTTTATAAATATTAAGAAGGTATATTAATACGGAGGTAAATTATACGGAGCAAGTCGTAACGTGTAACAACTGGCTCCAATTATACGAGGCAAGTTGTTACGTGTAACAACTTACCCCCTTAATTTGTAACTATCTACCCCATAGCACAATTTTTTAAACCAATTGAGGTTACCATTAATGTATATCACTAGCAGTGAAAATAAATATTGTAAATCAAAATTATAAAATAAATAATATATACATATATCATAAATCAAACATTTGACAACGGACATTTTTACTTACTTGGTTAAATTCGGAGGCCGTGGGCACAACCATTCAACATGCTGTTCGGCGAGTCACTGGTCACTTTTACGTAATGCGCGATGTTAGATGTAATCGATTGAGTTCAATATTATGAGCCAGAGAGTTTAAATTCTCAGTAAAAATGTGTGTAACTATTTACCCCTGTAACAACATGCCCCTCCGTCCCCTACTATTTGTAAAAACTCCAAGAAAGGTTTTTCAAAACATCTACTTGGCGCCTTTTTTATACCAGAAATGTCTCCTCGAAGGTTTTAAATGTCTGGAAATAGTAGGCTGGGCATTAATATATCTATCAGGAAGGTTTCATTTACAGAAATTATGAAATTCTACCACGGCTGTAAAAAACCCACAGTACTGTTGGTTTTTTACAGCTGTGGTAGAAACAATGGCTGTAAAAGACCAACAGTACCAGAATATTAATGAATCAATATAAACTCAAGACGAAAACAATTTAGACAATCGATATTTCTTTACTCGAAAAGAAACATCGAATATTAACAAGAAAAATAAAAACGTGAAATATCCGTCAAGATTGTTAAAAATATTCGATGAGTTATGGTGAATGCTGTACATTAGCGCAGTTTCCTATTAAAGGAGGAGTGACGAGTCATATGTGGATACATCCTGTACTAGATCGCTATCCACATAAGGGCACAAACACACTTCCAACCAGTTTATATCGGTAATATCTCAATATTCTCCATGGAAATAAGCCTTTGTCGTTTCGATGATAACTTGGCAGTTGAATACGAATGCAAAAAGTGGTATTAAAAACATTTTGAAATCGGAAAATAATTACAAATTTTTCAAAATTAATTGATCGCGGCCAGGAGAATATTCCATTGCATAAGGGTTTTGCGGTTCTATGACTGTTCTCGTAACCAATAGAATTATTAAATTTATGTATTGAAGCCTACAATAATGTTATGAGATCATGAAGATTGTTACAGAGTGTATTGTCAGATTGTATATGTCATGGCTTAAATATGTTGTGTTGAGGAAAATAGAGAAGAAGTTTTGTTGCGTTAAATTAAGGAAATGTACAATAAAATCAAAGCCCCCTTGTGCTAAGCAAGTAATTAAAATACGAACAGCTACGGAATATTACTTTAAAGTTATGATTGTTACCCTTCATTCGGCTTTTTTCTTTCCCCACGAATATAACATACATTTTATATTTTATTCACAATGCCTCTTATGATATACACAATGATTTATAAATAATTTTCTAACTATTTACGGTACCAAGAGGTGAATACTGCCATTTAATTTATGTGTTAATAACGTGAATATTCAGTAAGACTTTAGAATAGAAATGGAGGTTCAATCAAGTCTTACTCTTTCAACCGATCATCCGCCACGTCACTTTCTCCTAATAATAGATATATAAGTATGTATGTATGTATACACATACGTATACATATTTTCTTTCATTCATAATTGTAAAATCGCTTGATAATATTTCATTTGAGCTGTTTTTAACCCTAGATTACTAACCTTCGTTGATTCAACGACGCGTCACTAAAAAAATCGCGATAACTTTTGCACGCGCGACCGTGCGGTTTTCTAATTTAAGCTAATCTCAGTCGACCCGTTGCCCTCGCGACGGACGGTAGCGCTTTATGCGTAGGGGGCCCGTACACGCCGTTTCAGCAACCATATCTCGTCGCATCGACGAAGGTTAGTAGTAACGTAACTTTTTGTACTTTTTACTTAAGTAAAAATTACGTTCTTTTATCTTTTCTTTAGTAATAATGGTAACTATTATTATTATTTTTTAGATACAATCCGTGCGCTATTATTAGAAGGCCAAAGCGAGGAGGAAAATTCATCAGGGAGTGAGCCTAAAGACCATATTGAGGCTGATCCTGCGTATGAAACGGAGGGTGATGATGAAGTTTCTACTGTGAATGAAGAGCAACTTCCAGATCAAGATTATCAGACAAGTAGTGATACATCTTCACCACGTTCCGTTGAAGACGCGACACCTAGCACTTCAGCAGATCCTAGCGATTTGATTATAAGACCATCGCGTAACATTCTTCGTGGGAAAGATAAACACAAATGGTCATCACGAAAGCCAAGGTCACAAAGCAGAAGACCTTCAAGGAACATAGTTCATATAAGACCTGGACCTGTACGTTCTTGCAAAAATCTTTTAGATCCACTTCAATGCGTTTCATGTTTCATTACTGATAATATGATTGATTTAATTGCAACCCACACCAATGCAGAAACAGCAATAAAATCTCAAAAAAATAAAATATTGAAATCCACTCAGAGACCAACCGATGCTAATGAAATTAGAGCTCTCATTGGCATTCTCACATTATCGGCAGCAATGAAAGATAATCATTTACCATCTAGAGAGTTGTTTGATATCACATTTTGTGGAAATCGATATCGCAGTACAATGTCTTGTTAAAGGTTTGATTTGCTAATAAACTACTTAAGATTTGACGATAAGTCTACGCGTCAAGAACGGAGGTTAACCGATGTGTTCGCTCCCTTTCGAGATATTTGGGATATTTTCATAGCTAAGTGTCGAGAGAACTATAAACCTGGATGCTACCTTACCATTAATGAACAGTTGTTAGGTTTCAGAGGCAGATGTCCCTTTCGTATATATATACCGAATAAACCAAATAAATATGGTATCAAAATTGTGATGATTGTAGATAATTCTACAAAGTATATGGTGGATGCAGAGCCTTATCTAGGTTCTTTTACTAAAACAGATGGAGTACCACTTGGTGAATATTTTGTAAAAAAATTGACACGTACTGTTCACGGTACGAATAGAAATATCACAATGGACAATTGGTTCACTTCGGTACCACTAGCCGAAGGTTTAGTAAAAGAACCATATAAGCTGACATCGGTTGGAACTCTACGAGCTAACAAAAGGGAGATACCGGTAGAATTTGAAAATGAATGCACTAGAATAACTGGAACAGGTATGTTCTGTTACGATAACGAACTAACATTACTTTCCTACAAAACAAAACCCCAAAAAGTTGTATTCCTACTATCAACATGTGACGAAGAGGGAACCATTAATGTAAATACTAAAAAGCCCACAATGGTTGAATTTTACAATCAAACCAAAGGGGGGGTGGATACTTTGGACCAAATGTGTTCCATTGCCCCTTGCAATCGAAAAACACGATGCTGGCCGTTGTGCAACTTTTATGGTATGCTCAATATTGCATTTATAAATAGTTACGTCATCTATGTAACAAACACTATAGAGGCTAAGAAAAAACCTTTATCGAGGTGTGAATATCTAAAAGCTCTTCATCACAAGCCGATCGAACCACACATGCAAAAAAGATTGCTTATACCAACTCTACAAACTAGTCTGCGGGACTCAATTACACAAATTTTAAACATGCCAGGAAATAGTAATGAGGGTGTTATAAATGAGACTGAGCAAAGTAATGCAGCTGATGTCTTCCCACAGCAAAATAAGAGAAAAATATGTGCCATATGTCCCTCCAAAAAGTGAAGGATGAGTAAAAGTGGGTGCACTAAGTGCAATAAATCGTTGTGTGGGGAACACAAACTTGATGTGTGTCACAAATGTATTAGTTTCTAAACCATTATCAAAATTTTATTTTTAATTCATTTCTCAGATAATATGTTTGTTGTTATAGTTTGTTTCGAACAATTTAATGCTATATATAATATGTAGCATTTTTTTTTTAATTTATGAAAAAGTTGATTATGCATGTAAACTATGATTATAATCTAGATTATAATCTCTAAATATGTAGGTTAATACTTAGTATTTAAAATAAAAACTCAAATATAAATATTTTTTTTAATTAAACCCCTAAAACCCCCTCCATTATACAGCGTAGTCGAAACGACGAAGGTTAGTATTAAACGTCGAAAAATAAGGTTAGTAATCGAGGGTTAATTAAATTATTTTATTTAAAGGCGAATGACTTTTGCAGTAACTAACAAACGCTTCATTTAAAATCGTCGGAATACTAAATTTTGTTCTAATAATGTCACTGTACTTGTGGTTGTTTTCTTAAACCAATATAATTGGTTTATAGTTAGTAATTAAGGTTTATTTAGGTTATACATCATTCCGTTTAATATTAAAGTATTTGAGGAGCTCGAAATATTAATTTCGATAATAACAAATGCTCGGTGGTAGAATAATTGCACTTGTTTGAAAAGCAATGAAAGTATATATTTTTTACTATACAACTTTTGTTTTATTGTTCATATTGTATTTTACCTCCTATATAAAAATGATCAGATCTGTATTTTTTCATAGTGCATTCAAATAGTACACAAAAAATATTTAGGTTAAACAAAGGAATATGTAATGAGTGTAAATGCTACATATGAGGTCTTGCGTAAAACTTCAATAAATAATTTATTTTTGGGACTCGAGTTACCCCTATTGAATTTAGTAATTCGGATAAACACGGATATTTTAAATTGTACACTCACTCACACATATGTACACTTACGCACACAGTCAACTCAATTTCATTGATGTGGGAAAATTAGAATATATTCGTTTATTCCCAATATATAAAGTCTGTTTTTAATCAATTTATCTTTTTTCAATTTATTTAAAATTTTAATTTTTTGTCGATATTTGTAACAAAATTACTTTTGCTAAATTTGTGTAAATTTAGTTGTTAAATACTTTATTCTCTATATCTATATTTTTATACATACAATACAACTGGAGAATTTTCCGATTTCTATATTGAACAAAGTTAAGAAAAAAATATTTAGGCAAACCTAGCAAAAGTAACAAAACTCAAAAATATTTTTGGAATTTCGGTACGCACTACTTGTCTGTCAATCTGTTTATTACCCATTATATAAGTACAGCTAAGAAAATCTCACTAAAGATTTATTGGTGGAATCTCATGGGTCAAGGATAACACATAGACTATGTTTCATCGCAATCGGACTAAAAAGAAGGTACGATATTTTGACATTTCAATGTAAATCGCGTTAACTTGATATAAATTAATTTTTGTAATTATTATAAACACAAATTCTATAACGTGATTATAATCGATGACGTTACATGTATTGCTGTTTAAATTATCATAATAGTATTTTTAAAGGTCCATGGGAATAAATTGCGCGCATAGCTTTTGAAGTAAAAATATTTTTACTTTCATTCCATCTTTTACACATGATAGAATTTTTTTACGACTATAAAAGTAAAGTTACGAATTTTTATATGAGTTTGAAAACATTTTCTAAATAAGTCAAAACATTCTTAAATTGACAGAATATACAGTTTATAATGCTGAACAATTCCCATATTAAAAATAATTATGACAGGAAAATTGTTGTAACTTTAACACATATTTTAAATTTGAGTTATTTCCAAAGAAAAGTTAACTATACATATTTTTGATATTTTATTTAATTATATGTGGTTTCGGGCATATTATACTGATTTTTAAAAAATCTGTTCAATGTGACAATAGCCTAATTAGATCAAGTAGAGAGCGTATTATACAGGACACTAACAAAAGTTCCAGTAGGGTGTCGTGGAGTTGAAAATAACACTTCCCTTCGTAATCGAGTTCAGTAATAGCCAGGGTTGCTGCTGTTCGCTACCAATCCCCGTTCGCTTAAACTTAAGTACGTTGCACTCAATAACAGCCTCTGTATCTCTCGATATATCAAAGCGGCCTCTTTTTTCCTTGCAATATTTGATCACTATATTCATTGTCGGCTACGTATAGAGTGTTGAATCCAAAGCTTCGCAATATTTTTGGATCCAATATCTCTTTCTCTCTCTCTCGTAATAAATCATCACTATTTTTGATTTCGACTAACTTTACTTTTATGAACTAAATTTGCGACCCACGTCTCAAAATAAATCGCCACTATGAAATAAATTGACACTAATTCGAATTTATAATATTAAGTCCAAACTAATTTAATGCACGTTTTTGTATTAGTTACCGGCAAATTGAATCATAAATTGCATTTCAATAACATAATTTATCCTTAATGTAGCTTTTGTCATCATATGTGCTCGAATTAAATTTTTAAGAATATAAAATGTTCGCAAAAATATTTATATTTGTTAAATTATCAAATATGAAGAATAAAAATGTAACTTCCTGAAGTAAAGCAGTCACTGGCCTATATCATCCAGTCCAAACTAATTGAATGCACATTTTAACATTCTGGCTAGAGATAATGTGAAACACCCAGAGTAAACTAATTTTAATATTCTATTTATAACTAAAGGGAATCATGTCGCTAGTCATATTGATTTTTTCAATAATAGAATTTTTGTATTTCAATAAAGAGAACCAATAAATAACTTTTCAATGTACGATATACATTTTGTAAACATTTATTAAATTACCAAATGTGATAAAAAGTATTAATAACTTACTGAATGAAAGCAGTGATAAGGCAATTTATCAATGATTTATAATTGCTGCTAATTTCCTGTAGATACATATAATGATACAAGTTCTGTGGATACAAATGTATGTAATATTATTTAAACTTTTAAAAATTAATTTCATGTTTATTAATGTTAGAGGGATGAAATAATTACAAAGGAAAAGTGATATAAAAATTCAGTTTTCAAACCTTTTTAATATATATATATATATATAAATATATATATATATATGTGTATATATATATATATATATATATATATATATATATATATATACATATAAATATATATACATATATATATATATATACATATATTCGTAATAAGGAGTCATATTAGTTGTAATAAAACGCGAGGGCTTTTTCGCAGGTAATGTTTGAACTGTAAAGTTCATAAGACTTACTGTAAATATGTAATTAATTTTATTACTTTTGTCTTTATTTTGTTTAACAATAAACTCAATTACAACTTTACGTATTAATTTTTGTGAAAGACGTATTTAGTTTGAATTTAAGTTACTGTCTTAATTTCGCTTTACAAATTCCGCATAAGTTTGGGTAATTTTGACATTACTTATAGATTTCACAACGAAAACCCTAATAAAAATAAAACGAGATAGGTTCTTTAATTATAGTTTAATGACTCTTTTATTTCCCTCTGTTTTCCTTCTTTATAGATTTAGATAATTTCATCTTACATAAACTGTAACATATAAAATATAAATCAAACCAGGTGTTTGCACCTGTGAAGAGTTAGAAATTTTATTTACGTCTAGCTTGCTTCAACATTATATTCAGGAGAATGAGATTGTGAATTGATTACTGCATTCGTTTTTACTGCATTTTTCATTTTTTGACAGAAACTGCATTTCGTTTAAAGAGATATAGCAAAATGTAGCAACCACATTAAAAAGTAGTTCAATTTCATATGTAAAATGTGAAATAAAAAAATATATATAATTTGACTCTTAAGTAAAATTTCGAAAGATAATTTTGTAAGAAAAAAGCATTAGAGTAAAAAAATACATTTGCATACATAAATTTTATAATAGGATCTCTTTTTCAAATAATTTATTAAATTATAATATGGGTTATTTATGCTGAAGATACATAATTTATTAAAATATATTACGGGTTATATATGTTGAAGATACATTTATAATATTGAAGATAAATGCAATTTATTTTAACGTTAATCTAAACTAATTCTTTAATTATTTGAATTGAATAGAAGAACGGGATAAGTTGACAAGACATTTAAATGTTGTGAACGAATAAACTTATCTGGCCGTAAATCTAAAACATAGGGTGGAGTTATTTGATACAGTTAGTGCAATCATATTTGTACTAAAGGAAACAGGAGAAGGGTTTTCAATAAAGAAAGGTATCCGTTTGTTAAACAAATCAATGTTTGAATAACAGCGGATCTTATTTGATTTAACTCAGAGATTTTTTAACACATGCTGTTGGAAAAATTATAATAAATCATTTTTGACAGCCCCTTAAAATTCTTTAAGTTATCACATGTCTTAATGGATAGACCATCTTTTCTAATGTTGAACGATGACCATGGTATGTTTAATCTAAAATTCACAATCATATTATAATATGATTGTGCTAAGCTTTTCAACACTGGCGGTTGAAAAGCAACCAAGATTTGACGTAACTTAAATTTTTCAGCTTTATATTTTATTGGTTATAAAAAAAGCTAAGTAAAAGGAGTTGATAGACCGCGATTAATCAAAGCGAAAGAATAAATAAATTATTTTTAGATTCATTATTCAAAGTATTGATAAAAGGATGGGAGCTTTCCAACGAAATATTATTGCCTTCACATTTCGTGTGATTAAATATTCGAAATGAACAGGGATCATCATTTTGAGCCTGCATCAGATAAGAAACAAAATCAATTGAACATTTTTGGAAGTGTTAATCACACTTGTAGATATCAATATGTGGTTGGAAATCTGAATAAACAAAAGCTTATTTTTTAATGAATAGTATAGTTTATGTACGATGGATGACAAAGTCTCATCCCCAATATAGATTTGGTCACTATTCCCATCACTTCCGATTTGTCTCAAAGTCCCGCCAGAGACCTATAGCAACTCAACGTCATATAAAAAAGGGTACCTTTGAAGATTACCTAATAAAATCTCGTAGTCATCAAGATGCTCCCACTTAACAGTATAAAAGACTGTCCACAGAATCAGGGTAAATACTGTATATACGGTTAACACTAAACTTGTGTTTGTGCATAATACTTTCATATTTATCGAAGAATTCGGTGGCGTATACTCAAGCAATGTACACTGATGTGGCTTATAAATAGCGAATTGTCTAAACTGAAAGTAAATTGATAGCAGTAAAATGAAATTGATTTTTTCAGTGTAGTTTCCAAATTGGAAGTACCTCTTCCAAAAGGTGGTGAAGATAATCTGTATTTTTTTTCAAGAACATATTTTGACACATTTACATACATGGTAGCCTTAAATTGCTTACCATGTATGTTTACCTCTAATAATTTAATTTTGGATTTAAAACACGTTGAAAACATGCTATATCAAGCATTTGATTATATATATATATATATATATATATATATATATATATATATATATATATATACATATTGATTATATATAGCTATATCAAGCATTTGATATTGACATTAAAATGAAAAAAAAAATATCAAATATTATTTAGAGTCAAACATTTAAAAAAATGTAAACAATCACGTAAACCCCCTTTGTGAGTGTCACAGCGTCCATTTGGTCGGAGATCTTATAATGGTATTTTAAACTTTAATAACCACCTGTAAACATATAACATGATCACCTGAATATAGTTCTTTTGACAATCAACCTATACGAAATACTCGGAATTCGTCTCTTATTTTTACTAAAAAGGGCACTTGACTGATATTGCTTTCAAAAACAGATAATGTATAAACTGAAGCGAACCGAAAATATATCGAATTAAAGACCGTGGCTAGATCTGAGTAGAACAAAGATAGCAAAGCGTAAAAGAAAGAAGATATACATGTGCTAGCAACTAATCTTCAGGTAGTAAAATTGCATCTTTTTCTTAATGACAGCTACTTCCATTATGAAACAAAGCTCGTTGTATACAATGCGAGAGTGAATAATCTTGGGGATAGTAAGATAACTTTTTATTGTGTCGATGAGGCTGACATTCAAATGTGAGATCTGTCTTATTCTGCCTTCATCTTCAAAACTAAACAAAAGTTGTCCTAAATTTAAAATTAATTATATACGCCAAAATTTTAATAGGGCCTCTATTACACTTTTGGCGTGGAAAGCATTCAAAATAATTGTTTTCAAAATTTGAAAAAGATTGATATTAAGTAGGATCTTTTAAAATATTACTGATATTAGAAAAGTTTGATTTTCAGTAATGAATAATTTAACCTTTTATTAGTATGCGATGTGCAATTGTTATATATGTTAAATAAAAATTTAGATATGTCTAACAAATGTTAGTTTGCTATATTGGCAACTTGCGAAACATGAATTTAAAAATTATTTTCTATGACAGAAGTGATAATAAATATATAAGTGTCAATAGATAGCATTTTTATCGCGATAGTACTAGCACCATGATCCTAACAAATCATTGTTGTAAGCAAGTGGGAAGGAGGATGGAGGGGCTGAGTAGGTCAGTCTAATTATATAGAAAAATAGCCACCCCTTTTTAAAAGAAATAATTATTGTCTGGATTATAATACGCTCTGAAATATTGATCTTCTTTTTTATATTGAGGTAAAAACCAATAAAGTTTTATTTCAATTATCTAACTGAATCTGCAATTATTGAAAGTAATAACTTCAGGTCTTTTCATCATCAATATTACAACTGAGTGCCTGTTAAATCAATCGCTCCACACAAGTACGTGCTGTGTATAAATACATGAGTATGTGTAGACGAAATAATGTAAATTTCGTAAAACAATATTTGTAGACAAGTTTAGAGTTAAAGAATGGACGTGTACGATGTGATAGGGAACTTTAATACACTTTTTCGAATATGTTCATTGTCACGTGTCGCAAAATTAAACAATAATATAACAGTGAAGAACATCACAAGGCAGGCTTCGATAACAGTATTTTTTATAATAATTCTATCCATAATATCTATAGTTGAACATTCGGATTCGCATTTTTTAATTAATTATAGTATATCAAAGGAGTACAACAGGATGCATACGATTATAACACGAATACAAGTAGTTACGTTTATCATACTGGCTGCTGTGGAATGCGCTCCCAAGATTCAAAAATGTTTTGATAACTATAAGAGAATTGACGATCTATTGAAAATAACAAGCCCGATGTACTTGGAAGAAAAAAGATCTTTCGATTGTTTGCTCAAAATTTTTGGATTCCTAACATTGTTTGCTGCATTATTTGACATGATGGTTTGGTTCATAATTTTTAATACCGTTGATGTTGGTCATCGTTTATCGTATTTGGTAACTCAATTCTTTCTGCAAGTACAAGATTGGAAACTTATTGTAAATTTGAAGATATTCAGGAGACGTCTGAATATAATTTTGAAACGTATAAAAACTATACTAGAAAGGGCCGTTTTTGTTCGAGTAGAAAACGTCGTTGATAACGGTACAGTCGATGTAGAGGACCCATCAGAAATAATAACAGAAATCAAGCAGCTGAGAGCATGCTTCATAATCTTGAGTGAACAGTGCCATTTATTTAATGCTGCATACGGATTTCAAGTAAGTTTTGTTGATTTGTTCATATATTTTTTATTTTAAATTTCCATATACATATTTCCACACAAAAAGTTCAGTTATTGCCAAGGTGTACCAAATAAATTCATCATGATAATAGTCAACATAGAATAATATAAATAATGTGTGCTTGTGGGTATGTGTATGTGTGTGTGTGTGTGTGAGAACGCGCGCAAGTATGCGTGTATGCCTGTTTGTACGTACGAACGTATGTATATTTCATCTTGCGGCCAAAACTATCCACCGTAGACGGATGGTTTTTATGTGTGGCAGTAGCTTCGAATCTCTTATCGTACACTGTGGTGATTGCATGCGTGTGGCTGCGGTAGTCTGGAAGATATGGTGGTTGAAATGGACGAATTTTGACATTTTCCATTATCGACCACCGATTTCTTAACTCTTGTCACTAAATGTACTAGAATGAGCGAGAATATGCCAAAAATATCCTCAAATGTATTAGAAAGAACTGCACCGGAAGGATCGAGAATGTTCTGGAATGTTTGAAATTATTATGTGTAAATATATCAGAAAGAATTATTATATACTGGAATCTCCTAGCAGGTACTAGAATGAGCCAGAAGGATCGAGAATGTCTCGAATGGTCGAGTTGCATTATGTTAAGGTGGCGCAGACTACTTCTGACACTATATAAGGCGTAGTAGGGTGATGCGCATGCGTCATTTGACTTTTTGTAAATAAAACTGTACAGATAAAATAAATAATTAAAAGTGAAAAGTCCTTTCTCAGATGATGAAGTGAAAAAGTGAAATGTCGGAATGTGTTTGTCAATTTATTAATAATTGCTAAAATTTTGGTTTTCAGCTCTTTTCCTCCTTTCTCCATAGGATTATTCATTCAATATTTTTCTATCATGTAATCATATCATACGCTTTGGAAAAATCGGTAAGTTTTGAAGAATTTCTATTACTCATATTTTTTACAAAAACTATCTCCAAAATGATATTCTTTCCAAATATTTACTCCATTTATTTCAATAATTTCCTATACATATTTTATTTGGTGTCCAAATAAAGAATTAAAATATAGAATAGGACTTAAGTCGCAAGGCATTTTTGTTAATGTCAGTTCAACCAATGATTGAGATCATTAAGTGAGTATAATAAAATCTTACCACCATAACAGTGATATAAAACCTGTAAATACAAGTACGAACTTTGGAAAGAATACGGAACAGATAATTTTCTGACGATGCTTCTTTTTTGAATGGATTACTAGTACTAGTTGATACTGGCAACACTGGCTGCAGGGTCCAAGTGCAGACGCACTTGGAATACCGACGAGACATTCCAAATGCGTCTGCACTTGCTGGTCGAGAATTCTATATCAGCCATTCAGACAAATAAATGTGACAGGAATCATTATAATATAATTAAGGATATACATGACAAGAATCGTATAGGTTTGCATTATCTGACATTTTAAACACAGATATCCTGCGAAGTATCAAAAGGTACGAATTTTAGTAAATATAGGAATGAATTTTACTAAAATTCGTTTTTATTAAAATCCGTAATGGAAGGTCCATAAAAAATAAGAATTGTTTTTTTTATTTTTATGAATTAGAGAAATTAATAAATAGGTTTTAATAAATTGTTATTCCGATCGGGCTTAATTTAAAATAGTTATGATGCTGTAAATGGGGGGCAGACGAAGAGAAAGTCATTATGATTCTCAACAGCTACAACTGAAACATATTAATTTGGAGATTTTCGAGGGAGCAAAAACTTGCGTTTTTTTTGTATTTTCTGTGACGGGTGGAGTTTCTTCTACAAGAGAGCTAGTTAAAAGCAGTTTTAAATTAATTTTTTCAGAATTTTTTATATGGTAGTTCCAGATATATGACTTAAAATTTAAAACAAAATAATATTCCCCAACCATCTTCAAATTATTAATGTTAAAATTGTGAAACAGTTTACCGAAAAACTCTAGCAATAACTTCAATTGTAATTTTTTTTATAAATTCTTTTGTAATGTGGTATTGTTAAAATAATATGATCCTTTATAAATTGATTAGTCTATTAAACACATACTCTATTAATCAATAACATATATATATATATATATATATATATATATATATATATATATATATATAAATATATATATATGTATGTATATATATATATATATATATATATATATATATATATTGAAATTCTTACGCAAGTATGTACGTAAGTGTGATAAAATTGTTACTTTATGATATGCTTAAATAGAGGATTATACAAATAGACAAAATACAAAATGAGATCAATAGGTAACAAAACGCGAAATCTAGTGCACGTACATAAGTTAATACACACTATTTTAAAGTTTACTTTAGCTTTCTTATCGGATTATCGTAGCAAATTCTAGAAAGGCACTATCTTTTATTTATTTTTAACAAACTAACACACACTTTTGCAGAAATATGTTTCTCATGAGTGGCTACTTGTTACATCCTATTTAATTCGGCTTTTCTATGGAGTTGCGCTATTGTTTCTACCAATGAGGGAGGCTGTAATTATACAGAGGCTCAAAATCCGTCTGCTATCTAAGATTGACAGTGCCTCTCTCAATAATATTTATGGTATGTACCAGAAGTACACTTTTGAATTTGTGCTAGAATTATTACAGAATCTACCGTGCATATTTGAACATTTATGTCAATTTATAAGCTTTCACAAACAAATGAGAATTCAGTGATTACAAAATAAACACTAACTTTGTTTTGCTTTAGTATATTTAATAGAACCGCAATTTTATTTTCAATTTCAAAATGGTCAGATGAAAATGGGGAAGACGATTTTTAATTAGGGGATTTCAGGAGATATGAACATTGAATGGCTGAATTTTTAGTTATGAAATTTCAGGAAATATGAACATTGAAGGATAAAATGCAACAAGTTTTACTATTTCGAAACCTATTGTATTTTGTTTTTTATGTTGTAAATATTTATTTCTTTTTTAAGTTTTTACTAATCTGTCCAAAGCTAATTTTTATTAAATATATATATATATATATATATATATATATATATATATATATATATATATAATTTTTCATGTTATGAATAGTGTTGTTTTAATGCATAAAGCTGATTACACGAATAAAAACTTGTTGCTACAAAGCCCATCTGTTATCTAACCAACATGCGACAACCAAGAGATATTAGTTCTAGAGCAGGTTGTGACGAGGTAATAGCGGAGAACGAAAGTTGGGGACGACAATTAGACAAAACAAAATTCAAGCTATTCCTACATGATAATAATCCGAGGTACTAATAAAATTAAAGTGAAATTAAATAGAATCGTACAAGTGACTCATTATGGGTAGGGATGTAATGAGTTATGAGGTACTCGATTCATAGTTTATTTGAGGTAATATAATTTCACACAAGATCTGAACACTCACAGCGATTCACAGAATGTGGTGCAAAATCACACGCTTGATAATAGGCTGTTAAGAGAAGAATATCATCATCATATTTATTAAAAATCGTTTTAGTTATGTTCAAGGTGCAGCATAATGTGATGTTCTAAATATATAAAATCCAAAAAATTATTAGTGTCATTCTTTTGAATTTCAGGTTCCCAAGCATCAAACACTCTTTATGAATTCGGTGTTATTGTTGGACATCAAGTGTTAGCGTTCACCGCTAACGACTACGTTCGACTGGATTATTCAACAATTTATAGCATTTTTACCGTCTTGATTACTTACGGCATTGTGTTAACTCAATTTAGTTTAGAAAGGTTTTAGACAGTCACCATTTCGTAGCGTTTGTTTCTTGTGATTTTAATTTAGAAGAGGCTCAACGAGGAAGTATTCGTTAATCAATTTATAGTCTATGTATAGGTCGTAACATACGAATACTCAACTCCAAACTCTATCTGTCAACAGGGCCTAAAAATGATTGGACGTTATTTACACCTACGATGAATTTTCAAGGCGCATGTAATGAATTTTCTTAATTGAACACCTAAAAATTTAAGGTGATTTCCAAATTTAATATTAGATTAAAATTCATTATTCAGATGCAAAATTCGTATGAGAAATAATTTTATTGTATAATAGGTTTTTGGGTTTTAATAGGATATGGACCAGTTTTTCATTAAACAAATTAGAAAGTTTTCGTGATTGGACATAAAGATATTATTAGTTCAGTATATTAACTAGTCTATTTGCACTAAAAATACACATTTGATTTCTTTAGTGACACAAATAAATGTGTTGAATGTTTGTCTTAGAATTAAAATGCTTACATATTGTATTTCATATTTTTGGGCTTGTATCCAAATAAATAGATGAATGAAAATTTTAGTTTCAATAATTGATATTATATATATTTTTTAAAATAATAGTTTTAAAAAAATTGTCATAGATTGCAAATATTTCTACCTTGATCGTCAGAATTAAATATCGATCTTTACTGCCTTTACCGCAGGCGGTTACAATCCTTCATGAATTGTCATCACATTCTCTCTATTTACTAATATCTTTTGTTTACATTTATTTCTTTCAGAACTCTATTTATATTTATATTTTTTTTCCTCTGTTTTTCTCCTACTCAATTCATAAAATTTTCTCAAGCTGCACTTAAGTTGCATTTTTTACGTTTTTGTTCTATTTATTGGATATTTTTTCTACCCGGTTTCAAACCTTGAATAAAATTGATAAGAAGTAAAACATGTAAATGTGATAAAGACGGTATCGTAGTAAAATGGAAACCCTTAAAATTTCATTTTGTCATTTTTTGCATTGTTACAAAACTTACTGTAAACAATTAAACCAATTAGCTAACAAATTAAGTAGTCAACAAGATCGAGTTTTTTTTTACATGATAATGATAGACCACATGTTTCATAACGTACTCGTGATAAATTAGAGTAGCTTGGCTGGATCCTCCTCCTCATCCACCATATTTGCCGAACGTTGTGCCTTCTGATTACCATTTACTCAGGGCTATAAGTAACGATTTACGTGAAAAAAATTCGACGTTAAAGAAGATCAACAAAACGACTTCGCACAGTTTTTTGAATCAAAGTCACCAAAATTTTAAAAGAAAACTCGATGGCGACAAGTAGTGGATAACAATGGTGCATACTTAAATTAAATTTAGCGTAACACATACACATTTTAATAAAAATGTTAATAGGAACTAGGGATTAAAAATTTGTTAGCCAACCGAATGGTTGTAAATAAAATATATTTTAGTTGTTTCCATTGTAATTAGTTTTTTACAAATTATCATTTTGGATCGCAATGACGGCGGTTTTTATGAGCATATAATATTTCCCTGAACTTTGAAAATGCTTTTTTATATTTTAATATACGAGTTGAGAGTTGGAGGGATATTTGCAAATAAAAGAGAATTAAATATTTCTATCTGGACTCGCACAATTTTTTACCACGTTTAAAAATATCAAAATATATGATATGAGTAAAACATCATTAGAAGTTTATTAGAAGAAATGAAAATCTCCATTATAAATTGACATTTATTTAAATGTGGTACAAAATTAAATGAAACTACGTGATGAATACTACATATATTACAATTTCTTCAGGTGGGATATTAGCAAAGCTCTTTATAAGCAAAGATCTTTGCTAATATCCCACCTGAAGATGTAATACAACGAAACCTAGGTCGTGGTAAAGAAATTAAAGAAAGTAGAAATAATACTACATCACGTAGTTTCATTTAATTGTGAATAATGAATTTCTACAAAATTAACGCCAAATATATTCTATATTTTAAGTGTGGTAGTCAAAGTCAATGCACAAGTCCAAAGCGAGAGCCCGCTCGTGTATTTAACATATAGCTAGATATCTCTTCACAGACAGAGCGGGCACGAGTTCCGCTATTGTCCAAACGGTATACATGATTTACACACTAATGATCTCTAAACTTACTACTCATTTATATACTGGCTGTGGTTAATTGGTGTCGCAACATTTCTTCTCAGGCCCTTCTCGATAATATGACACTATAATAATCTACATATATTTTTTTTTATTTTGGGCCTTCATCCACCTTGAAATAGTATGTCTTGAGAATAATATTGGAAAAAATTACACAGACACACACACACACACACACACATATATATATATACATATATAAATATATATATATATATATATATATATATATATATATATATATATATATATATTTATTTATCTTCTTTTATTTCTGATATCTTTCAAAACATTTTGCATACCTTTGCAGCCCCTGAAGGCAGAAGACAACTAGAATCTGTGCAAGAGCTCCTACATTGGAACAAGACAGGACAAGTTACGGTATTCCACATTTACGACATACGCATGTCTCTGCCACTAAACTTCTTGAGTTTGACGACAACCTACAATAAGTTCGTTAATTTTAATTTAAACTTTGACTCTTGCCTTCAGTATTGTATGTCTACTTGAACTATTTAACACTGAATAATTTTTATAGAAATCAAATGCTTGCAAGAACCAGTTTTTGTAATATTTTTGATGCGAATTAAGCTAAGTATCAAAAAATTATACGTTGTTGATACATTTTCAAAATATTTCAATAATAGTTATACCTATAAATTAAGGATTTATAAAAAAATTCACAATTCAGCCAATTTTTTTAAAGATATCAACTAACTTGTCAGTTCTATAAATACATTTCTTATTTTAGCAAACCGGTTAAACATCGGTAAAATCAAATTTGACAGCATCGAAAAGCATTATTTGCAATTTTTACGAAATTAAACTATTTTCGCATAAGTTAAATCAAAAAGAAAAAAAAGGCAACTTATTTACAAAATGTTTATCTATTAAAGAAGCAAAAAGGTACTAGCAATGTTGGCTAATAAGTAAAACGTTTAGAGTATATTCAGATCATGAACCTTTAGAAAATTTGAACATTAAGTCTAGGATAGATGATGAGTTAGGAAATATTAAACATATTACTTCTCACAGTATGATTTTAAAATAAAATATGCTCCGGGAAGAGAAAATATAGAGGCAGGTTGTTTAAGTAGGAATATAGTATTGGAGGCAGATGAGAACACAGAAGTGCAATTAAAAATTGTTAACATGATAAGATTGGACGACATTATTACAGATCAAGAAAACAAAGCAGAGGTACAAATTAATAAATTAAAATTAATATCAAGATACAATGTTTACTATAAAAAGTTTAGAAATCGTGAAAGAATTATTTTATCGAAAGACTTCAGTAAGAAACTTATTGAAGATATACAAGAAAATATGTGTCATAGAGGTGTAAAACAAATGCAAAACAAATTTAATCCATTATATATAGCAAGAAATTTACAATAAATATTAAAAGTTGTGAGATATGTATAAAAAATAAAACGAGATGACAAGATAAGGATAGTATAATGTCTCAATTAGGTCCTGCCACAAAACCTTTTGAAATAGTCTCATAGATGTGTATATTGCAGGTTTTGGAGGTTCACGATCAACAAAGACATACACTTTTTAGCAGATCACTTTACACAATATGCTTATATTCTTACCTCAAAAACACAAAGTGCTAATGATTTTGTTAAATTAATCACTGATGTAACAGATTCTGATACAATTGTAATGCTGCTCACTGATCAATACCCGGGAATTAACTCAAAAGAATTCAGAACTATTTACTGCTGTAGAGACCCCGTTTTCTAACGGGTTAAATGAAAGACTGAATCAAACGCTTGTAAACAAAATTTAATTCAAAATAAACGAAAAAAGTAATAAAATGGCATGGACGACATTTGTTCATAACAGTCACTGGCTTTGCACCAAAATACCTGTTAGATAGTACTGATATTTCTTTTTTTCCAACTGAAATAAAAAAAGATAAGTCAGAAGTTGAATGGATCAGAGACCACATAACTAAAATCACATAACTACAATAAACAAATATTTGTTAAAAATAGAACTCAATTAAATTTAAATACAGGAGATATGGTATATGTGGAGAATGGGAACAAAGTAAACAGAAATAAATTAGATAAGGTGAACATTGGTCCATTGAAAATAATTAAAAAAAACATCAAATTTAATTGATAGAATTGATACAGGTCATAAGAAGTTAGAGTCGAATCTCTTTCACATCGCAAAACTCTTAGCAATACCTACATAAAAAAATTAAAGAAAAACTAGAGACAAAATATTGTAGATATCATAATGAAAAAATTACACAATAGAAAAAATTACACAATAGAGTGCTTATATTTATTTAAGTAGAAATTTTCTGCGTGGATATCACATGCATCTAGGTTAGATTTATTAATTGTAGGTCGTAATGATATAATGTATAATTTTCAAGGATCGATTAGTAAATTTAAACTCATTGTGGAAAGAAAGTTATACTAAAAGTAATTATAAAAAAAAATGTTCAATGAAATTGCCTTATAGATATAAATAACTTGGGAAAATTAAATGGTAATGCCTTCTCTACAGTAGAATCACTAATGTAAAATTGACATGTTGGGGTAGTCTCAAGTCCAGCGCTAACTTTAATTATCATTTTAATTTATCCATCTACTGACCTGGTCTACAAAAGAACCAAGAAAACAAGCTGCCTGTACGGGACTGGGCTGGTCAATGACTTAATTCACCCCAACGGGTACATAAACATATTTGTTGTGTGACTTTATAGCGTAAGATCATAACCATCTAGTCATATCCTTCCATTCAAATACTTATTAAATCATTTTATTATTGTCTATAAAAAGACTGTAGTTAATATTCTGAAATAGATTGTAAGCAATAGTTATTTATAGTTTTTGTGTTCGTATACTATTAAGTACTTGTTATTTCACAGTATTGTATTTTATATTTGATATAAAAAATAAAAACATTTTCCTACAAAAAAAAAACACAAATAAGACTCAGCGACAATTTAATTTGGTTTACTATATTGTAAAACTTAGGTTTAATTTTAATTACTTTAGTGTAAAAATTCAAATTTCGGTTAAAATTGTCTCCCCTGAGGAGGGAGATGTAAAGAAACTACATTTCTTTAATTGGTACAGCGCTCCTCTGTCGGTAAGCAGTGACCATATACTTATGTACCCCATAGATGGCGCTGTGAGTATTGACGACTAACTCAGTCAGCAAAGTACGTTCTTATTGGTTGACAGAACTCGCATTGTTATTCAGACTGTTTGGTTATATTAAAAGAATTGTATAAAAAGCCATTGACAATTTAAATAATAAACTTTAAATATCGTTTCTTTGTTTTCAGGTAGTATAGCACTTTTTAAGTTAACATGTGTATTTATTCTTATGTGTATTGCTAGTACTAAAGTGAAGAAACTTTGTTTTCAGAGCAACGCAATTGTTTATTGAAATTTTGGAATTTTTAATAAGTTTGAAGAAATTGTCTTATATATATATATATATATATATATATATATGTGTGTGTGTGTGTGTGCATATGATTCATGGTGAGTTTATATTGTCATTGTATGTGTGAGTAGGTACAGTAAATGACGTAATACCAACAAATGACGTGTTTATAATAAAGCATTGCTGGGTTTGCCAAAGTTAACTTTAAGCCCGTTATGATAATACAAGGACAAGACTGCCAACCCTGTCACTGTTATGTTCGTTTTAAAATTCGATTTTTTACAAGTTTAATTATGCCTCTACAAAACCCAACGGATATATTATGCTTTTTCAAAAATATTTGGCTACCTCCAAAAAGTGTTTTACCTATAACAATGTTATAATAATTGCTCCCGTACCAAAAAGTTTATACAAGAAGTATAGGTTACAAGTTTTACAAAAGCTGTCATAAAATTATTTGGTGTAATTAAAAATGTAATTATATCTAACGATATCAATAAACAATATTTATTTCAAAAATACAACTTTAAAGAACGTATACTTTCAAAAAAAGAATTAGTCTTTTTATTCTGCGACTCTACTTCGGAGGTTGTTAAACAAACAACAAAATGTTGCGACGTTTTCTTTTATACCCAAAACAGTCTGCAGGCGTTTTTCTATCGTTTTATCAATTTGTTATTGACTATTTATTTTTTTAAAGCCATACATCTTTCTGATATGTGTTGTGGAGAAAGATTTTAATGGTTAAATTTTTCACGTATTTTGAACAAATAGCTTAGTGAATCTACTAACTAAGCAGTAGATAACGCCGGAGAGCAAGTGACGTAGCAATATAAGTGTGGCTGTCGTTTTAGTGCTAAACATGAATATTGTAACATAACCTGATTAATGGCACGTACAGTGTTTAAATTAAAAGGTGGATTTAATTAATAAGCAAAATTTAGTAAACAAATGGATCGACTCCCCAAATAGGAAGCAAGTAGGAAGCATCAATTTTAATTAACTCAGAGAACAAAAAGCATATTCATCTTCTTAATAAAACACTTACTCGACAGAATAAATAATGATTAATTCATGCGGAAATAAAACTAGTTTTTTAGAAATATTTCACAAATACTTTTCCACACCTCCGACTTAGGTAACACGGTATGCAAGCAGCGACACCAAACAGGGATTTACAACATAGATTTTGAAAAAAAACTAATATCGCAAACGTTATTTAAAAAAATATTGCAGTGATATTACAAATTTAGGTTATCATATTAAAATTACCTGTTAAACTAAACTTTTAAAACTTAAGTATCGAATATATTAATTTTTTTCTGCACGTTACTTGAGCCAGGATGATACACAAGTATTTTTTATTTAGTATAAATAAAGAACCATTTTTCCTTTTGGATTCTCTGATTTTCTACGTGAATCAATTTTCTTACTAGTTATCTCAGATATTTCCCAATCAAACGATTTACTTAGGTCAAATCACTTTGTCGTTCGATAACTTATTTTACCGCTCCAGAATACCAAGTAATTCGGTATAGAAATAAAAAACACTTTACTTAACATCAATAAATGTAACAAAAGCGGATCTAGTTTGGATTAATTAGTCGCTCGAGGCATAACGTGTGGTTGCCACTTGTGGTTTCACAATGTAAAATAATTTCATTCAAAATAAAAGCCCCGGTGCGATGAGAATGTTCCCTTTCTTAAAAGTATTTTAGTAATAAATAAAATTTATAAAAAGGCAAGAAAACATGTTTTTAGCAGAATTAACCCTTTAAAACTTCTTATAACTTGTGATACTTTTTCTGCAATTTACACTAATTAGTACATTTTATGTTTTATGTTCACTTTTTGTCATAGCGTCCATTAAATGCATAATTAATAAGACTAATGTGCTGCAATAATGAATTGTTTATCGATTTACTCATTACAATAAAATATAATAATTGCTGATAACAATCTTGGCTGTTTCAATACTGCGTGAAGGCTGATTCATTGTTAAAAGAAACCTGCCTAGTTACAACATGCCTATTAAAAGGATTTCAGTGCTTCCAAAAGACTATGAGTTTATTAGTTTTCTTGACACGGTTAAACCTATATTGTTCCTTCAATCCGTATTTGGTATTTTTAGAAGGATTTTGAATAAAAATAATTTCATGAGGCGAATTGAAAAAATTTATAGAATTTTGCTCGTTCTTTTAATAATATTTTGTCAAATACAGGTATCTTTCGCGGAACACGATATTCCTTATATTTTACATTTTTATAGAATTCTTGTCTGTGTGTATGCAACGTCTTTACTTTGTACAGATGCGTATTGGGCCAATAATACATTTATTAAATTAATACAATATTTTGATAAAATAAATGAACTTTATGATATAAATCATAGAAACCAAATTTTACACGAAGACAGAAAATGCGGTAAGATTACTGTTATTTTAATGATATTATATTTCGTCTGTTCAACAGTTTCAAATGTACTTTCAACACATAAACTGGAATTACATTTCTATCAAGGTCTGTTAATAACAACAGTCACTGAATTCATTTACGACTTAGAACTAGTGCTTATCTCTTTATTAATCAATAGTCTTCTTAGACGAATTCAACTACTAAATGTGTTTCTTGAGAATGAGAATAGAAAAGGAGATCTTAGAGATATTGGTGCCTGTAACATATTTGGAAGTCCTCAACGCAACATAATTGAGGAGCGTGATGATTATGGTTTTAATATACCTCTTAAAGGAAACGCTATCACCGGTTTGACCGATTTCTTCATTTGCTTCATGCAGCTCTGCAAATATTTCAATGAAGTGTTTAAAATACAGGTACGTTTTCAAGCAGGATATATAATGACATTTTTTGTTTTGTTTAATAATTTTATTAGTAAGAGATAAAAAATAAAGTATATGAAAAGAACACTAACATGTACTAACTTTCTATACTTTATCTTTTTCCATCAACTGCCTGTCCTGGACAAAGTAGGGGTAGTGATTAAATTTTAGATTTGTTTTTTGTACAATATTTAAATATGGTTACTTTATTAAGGATATTATAAAATACTTGCTTATTTATTTTGTGCCTTAATCACGTACATCACATCGTTTATCTCAGGCCTCATCTTTTCCCGATATTTCAGTGCTATTCTTCGAGATTTTTATTTTTACTTCACTCCACTGAATTATTTTCTTTAACCTCTTTGGACCATATATAAACTCTGGATTAATAATGGCACCAACATTATCATGGCGTCATTTAGTTCACTATGTGAAATAGAGTACATTTCGTCCAGATTTGCGAAAACAAGTAAAGTCTGTTTTCATGTCAAAATGTTTCTAATTTCAGCTCGTTTTCTCATTTCTGACATTGCTGGCGAGTTCACTAGTGCACATTTATGTCATCCTTTCTAAGTTAAAAGATCACGTAAGTATATTATTCAATGATTTAGTTTCTTATTACTTCTAAAATTTGTATATCGCTGAAGTTCGTATGTTTTAAATATACCTTTATGAATATTGATTGTATTATGCTATAGTTGACAAAATATTAAATACTTACCATTTCTAAGGAAGGTAATTTTTATGTAGCTAATTTAATATAATTGCTATAATTTTTTTGTGGCCAAATTCAATTATTAAATTATTATTTTTATTTCAGCTTGCGTCGACATATGATATCCTCGGGGTATTTTTTGGTTCCTTCCACTATATAATGTTCTCTGTAATCCTATGTACACTTTGTGAACGCTCATACCTAGAAATTAGGAAGACAAACAATTGTTTGACAATGATGCATTCTGACAAGATAATTCGTGAGTTGGGATTGTGCATTTTTTTAAACTTCTACTTTTATTATTTTTTTATTTTAATTATATTTATAATACCCATTACATAACAAACTTATTTGTACAACTTGACAGAAGCCAAATATTAGCTTTTTGATTACATTTTTGGTAAAAACACCTTCATAGATGCTTTGTTTACTAGCGCCGCAGGGTTCCGATTGATTTTTAATTGAATACTCTGTTTTAAAACCATTAATATGTTTCATCACGCGAAACGACCATGCAAACGGAGTATATGCTCTCCCGCTGGTGGGAAAGTTATATGTATAATGTTTGACTCTTCCAATCCTAGAAAATTTCACTTGTCAGGAATTAATGAGAGAGAATAATTTAGAAAAAACTATTAAGATATAATTCAAGTAGTGTCCATGGTTTTTAGAGACGTTAAAATTGTTTATTTTTATAAGATTTTTGCTTTAGACACTTACGGTGACGGGTTTATTAAATTCACTAAAAACTGCATACATTCTTCCCAACAATTCAAAACATAGTATGAAACAGTTTATCCACTTAATAATTATATTCGGATGCAAATAGCTAAATTTTCCAAATTCATACAATCCGAAGTATTAAGACGGCTAAGAAACAATTGTTCACAAGTGCTGGTAAGAGTTCTCTTGGCGTTAAAATATATATATTTCTTTCCAGCTAGTCTTTGCCTTTGATGTTCTTTATGATATTTCTTTCATGACATTTATAGTTTTATAGAAAGTACATACACATGTTTTTTACATTTTACTTTTCTGAATTTTACTTATATAATATCTCAATCCTTCTATAATCAGACATGTTTAACATATGATTTGAAAAGTTCACATTATTTTATTATTTAAGGCATCAATGGACTGTTAAACAGCATTTAGTTAACTGCCCTGTATTCTTCACAATTATAATATCTATCTATAGTTCTATCTGTTGTGAATATTTGTACTCTTTACGTTATATGAAGTAATGCCCCTTCGGATCTAATCTACAAATAATTTTTATATGTGTGCAACAATTTTCTAACGAAAACTGGGCCTTCTAACAAAATAGGTCAACTCTCACTAGAAAAGACAAATTTCTTTACTCATCTACTACTAATTCATAAAATATACTCACATATTTCTTCATTTTGCAGCACTTCGTTTTCGCAATCAAATAAAGGTAATACAAGACCTGATAGAAACAAGTCACATGGGCCGGTTCACAGCGTTCTATATGTTTGAACTGCGCGTGTCTCTACTTTTGGGTTTATTAGGTATTATTACTACCTACTCTATTGTAATGATACAATTCCTTCATTTAACCTGATTTAATAAATTTTTGCAATAATGGTATTTAATTAAACGGATTGTGAACGCGAATAACAGTTTACAAGAAGCTTTATCAATTAATTTATTCTTATTAAGTTTATAGCTTAGTTGAGATAGTTAGTAACTCTAAATAAAATATATAATTTACATATGTTTGTTATTGTATAATAAATACATTTTAATATATTTGAATAGATTATTAATTAAAGTTTTGTGAATTATTTAAGATAATTAAAAGAAACTTTCAGTAAGTGTTGCGAAACTAATCTCAAGAACGGAAAATATTATGTAAATATTTATGGAATTTGTATGTTGAATTCGAGTACAGGGACTTAAGTAACAAATTCATAAATATTTTACGTCGGTAATTGTAAGTCTGCGATTCAAGTGTAATTTTACTTAATTCAGTGTATTAAATACGTTTAGTAAAGAATAAATATGTGCATTTTTATTTCCACACTATGAAATGAAGTCATACTTGATGTAAGCTCTTCTCAACGAAAAGCGCTATTCAAACAAATCAACAAATTCAATTATTTAAAAAAATGGTTCATGTAGTCTTATATGAATATCAATACATATTTTATTCTCCGCGACAATTTAGCATTTTTCAAATATTTAAAAAAAATCCAATTAATTTATCAATTTAAGTAATAAACATATTAATACTTTCAGTTAAAATCTTATACACGAAATATGATCGCTCAAAGAAATGAAATTGCTTATGTTTGAATACAATTTCTAAACATTAGGAAATATTTGTAAAACATCAGAATTTATAACAAATTATGGACTATTTTGAATTTCAATGTTTGCAAGGAGACAGGTACAACACAATTTTATACGACTCGCACATAAATAATGTGTCATATCAGATAACAATATTTCTATTAAATTATTTTCAAATATTGACATTGTTTTACCACGAAATTACATTATATAATGAATTATTAGTCCAATAAAATTACACTTTTTTGTGGTTCTTCTATAATTTATTTCATAATATTTTTCAGGGTTACGTTCTGAGTAATTTACCAAGTGATCACGTTCTGAAAGGTTGCACTAAATTTGCGGAAACCTCAAAAGACAATTGTTTCGTGAGTCGTCGATATCGTGACAAAAATTGTACTTTTTTATAAACATTTGTATAATCTACTGTCGCGATGACAATTTAATAGAGCATTATATTTTATAATTAAAAAAATTAATAGTTTATAAAAAATTATTATTTTCACAAATACCTCCTTAGGTGTTTATCGGGTATGAAGAATCGAAATATTATTTTGATTACTAAATCGTTTAAAATATTAAAATAATGCATTTATTGCTTTCGTGGCTTTTAATGTATCATTGGTGACTTAAAAATAGTTTTTCCATATGTCTCATTAACTATTCGTATTAATTTTGTTTCAAACTGTTTTCGTTAGATTAATACTTTGAAATGTAACCCGTAAAAGTCAAGAAGTTTGAGGAGTAACCATTTAATGATCACAGTACATTTGTTTTCAAATTTTCTCAGTAACTATTAATCTAGTATCGAAATAAATTATTGTGAATGTTGCAAAATTGTAGAGCATTTAATTGTGTACTATTTTTAGTACTATAAACCAGTCGCACCGCATTTCCAGCAAATTACTCAGAATGTGACTCTTAACAATTTGGTTATAAAATTCGTATTCATTGCTTTACGAACCTACATTTTTGGATAATTTCACTTTACTTAAGTAATCTGGATGACGCCGGCGGTAGGTGTGTAATCTAGTATTTTGGTTGTGCGAGCTTTATACAAGATTTTTAAACTTACTTTGTATGCTGCTTCACTCCATTTACATACGGGATAAAAATTGTCGATTCATGAATGAAAATTATATAAAAATTATCTATTTTCCTTGTGCTCAAAACTCGACAAAAGAAACTATCGTATATAGACGTGGATAATGGGGTTTTACAAAAATGGGTATTGAAGTGCATGGCAAAAAATTTATCTTTTCGAAATGATCACCGTTTACCTTTTCTTTATTACACTTCAGGAAATTTAAAGCAAACCTTTGCAAAAAAACTTAAAACAACCAAGTATTTGCCTTCAGCGAAGAAATAGTAAGCCAGTCTGATGTAAAATCTCTCCATATTTGTACCAAAAATAAGTAAAAGGAAATAAAATTGAAATATTTAATACACAAATTTAAGAGAATAGGACCATTTTGTAAAGAAATAGACATACATAAATTTCTTTGTCAAATTTTTTATAGAGGTCTCTATGTGTCTGGAATATTTTCTGTTGTATAAAGAACTGAAAACCAAATCAAATACGAGCAACAGTTGAATAGAACATAAAAAGAATACACCGTTAAGATTAAAAAACTATTCAAATAACCGAAGATTCATCAGCCATACAAATCATGTAGGTTTCCCTATTAAAATGAGAAATATTTATCAATGATACTTGCCTAAATACAAGAAATAACAAAATATAAACTATAATTTTTTGAACTATTCCGTATTACTGAAACTTTAGATAATGCATTGAATTTACAAAAAGAATATGAAACCTGAAATACACTTTATACAAAAAGTTATACCAATATTACTCGACACGAAATTTGTTTATTGAACGGAAAATATAATTAAAATATTTAATCAGAAGAATATCATGTGTCACTGTTAAGCGCAAAATGAAGTGCGCAGATGCATGATTTCATTAAATATGTTCAATAAAATAAACTGACTTGTCTATCGATAGAGTATATTACAATTGTAAATTTACGTGGTTAAAAACATTAGTCCAAATGACAAATTCTTCCAAATGATTTATTTAAATATGCAATTGCGACAAGTGATTGCGTAGTGCTCGTCTAGGCGTGAATTTTTTTTTTATTGTTTCAAGATTTATAATTGTCGCAGTGCGTTATGAAGCTCATCAGATTTGCTTACAAATATGCGCAGCATATTGTCAGAATACATTAATTATGGATCCAATGACTTCCCCCTTGACTTCATTTTATTACTATTAAAATGGTTTCAAAAGTGCCAGACCGAATTCTATAAACTAAGTCAGTGCTATTCACTCATTGTAAAGGTGTATTGACTAAACCTGTTGATACTTAGGTATAGGTGCATATTTCTTGTTGATAAAATACACAAATATTTAAACATTTTAAAAATGTTTGCTGTAAGTTACAACTGATCTAAAACGCGTGGCGAACTCGAAGGAAACAAACATTTTAAGGATGAGTAGAACTCTCTCTACAGGAGATCGCTATACTCTTAGGGAAATATAAACAAATATTTAAGGGTATAGTTATAATAAATTATTTACATATATTAACATTATTTTTCACAACGCAAATATATTTCTTAAAATATTGTTCATTTATCGTGAATTTCTTAAAGGGTGTGATATTAATAGCCATAGTTATTGTTTAGCGTTAACTTTAGGAAAACTCTCAGCTTTTTCCTAAATTTGATTTAGCAGTTGCAGAGGTGGTCATGTCTTTCGTGGATACTGAAAGTATCTTAAATAAAATTTTTGATAATTATTCTAGGTCAGAATAACTCGTTCTTTTAAATTGTTACAAGAAATTGAAAGAAAAATCGTCGACATCATTCATTACTTCAAAAATTCCAATATAATGTTTTAAATGTCAATTATTGATGTACACACACATACGATAGTTAATCTGTTTTATCCCTACACAAGTTTCAATTTTTCGTTTTAAAACATTTTTTGAGCGACGATATAAGATTTCTTTTAAAATATAAAGATTTATATAAGATTAAAACTATTAAAATATAAGGAGAACATATTTAGAAAATCTGTAGAAGTAGCAGGAAGCTAAAAATATTTAAAATAAAATCGCTGTTGAACGATACACATTTTAACCCTTGAACAATGAAGAAAATTTGTAAATAATAGTAATACATTTGATCACAATATTCAAGTTAACATAAAATACAACAAGATTATAAGGCAGGAAAAAGTTACCCCGATTCATTTTTTCAATTTATCGTTATTGGTAATTAGATATTACATATGTGTTAATTTTAATAATAAAAAACATTTCAGAATTTGACGGATCATACACACTGCGGCCCGGTTTTGGCTCTGTTTCATAGTTAGTTTGTTACAACTTTTCTTAATTGGTATTAAGTTTCAAAACATTTCAAATGCTGTACAAATAAATTTAAAAGTTATTGTATTTTTTAGGTCCGTGTAGAAATCACAAACAATTTATCGCTCAATTTATTGCATATATAGATTAATATATTTTAAATTGATTCAAACGAGAACGTAACAATTGTGAAAAGTCTGTTTAGAATGTGTATGTTTAAGCCCTCTAAAGAATTATTTAAAAGTTGCTTTTTACAAATGATCGCCTACAATAATTGCGTTTTACCGTAATTGTAAATTTGTTCGAATAAACCCTTAGTTTAATTCTGTCTTTTTTGATCTCATTCATATTATATGAATATCTACACCTAATCCAAATTTTACAATTCATCTTATGGTTTCACTTAGATTGGTTTTCTATGTAATATTAACAATTATACTTAAATTCCATTTAGAACTTTTAATTACTGCTTTTTCGAAATCCTAAAGATCCTGAAAAAAAATTGTTAAATATCTTTAATTTGACTTTGAATGTATGTTTTCATACCATATTCAGCACAGGCCGAGTTAGCTCTATTTATGGAATACTTTGCTAATCTATCTTGACCGCTCAGACTCGTACATAATTTCATACAAATTTGAACATTTTTATTGTTCAAAAAAAAAATTGGGATTCAATGTCTTTGAACATTGAATCCCAATTTTTTTCACTCCATCATTTTTCGATCCTCCTCGTTTTATTTCACATATTATTTTTTGACCACGTTTTGCACGCAACTGTTCATTGACTTTCAATTTTATCATTAAGGATGTGAACGTGATTCTAGTTTCTGGCAGCAAATCACCATGTTTTCGTTATTTTTTGCTGAATTGTTTCAAAAGTAAGGGGCAGTTTGCTATATTCTTGCATATTTTTACAACATATTTATGAACTGGCACCTTAATATTTTGAAAAAAACGTAATTTGTATTTCTCGTAAGAAGTATTTTTAACTAATTCTCCACAAGATATATAAACGGAGTAAAAAGTTGGGATTTTTATTAGCTTGTTCTTCAATTGTTATACAAATAATTCCAAAAAGTAGATGATAACAAAATGTACGCAAAATGGATGAGTTATGGGTTCTGAGAAAAACATCTTTGGAAATAGGAAAATAGAAATACGTTGCCAACTATATATTTTCTAGGCGTCAAAATATGGGGAATATTTGAAAAATTATACCATCTATAATCATCGCTTTATTTTTCCTCTAACATTTGTGTAGATTTCTTAAAATCAATATTTTTTCCTCAATTTTTGATTGAGTAGTTCGAAATATAATGGGGGGGGGGTGGACTACATATTTCTTACTATATCTCTAAAGATGTAATATTTAAAATTATGAAACAATATCTGAAAACATCTTAATAGCATTCCGGGTTTATTATTGATAATTCATCAATAAAGCAATTTGTCAAACAGATGCAGATTGTTTTGAATACATACAAATAAGTGATAGTTGTAATATTATTTTTGTATTATTTTTAAATATACGAAAAATATACACGACGAAATAAAAATATTTTTTTTCAAAAAATACCCGTCTGAATCTTGTATTTTGCTCATAAATATTGTTTGTCGGTTATGTATGTGTCCGTGAACCTAATTTCATTAACTACTTAAAAATAATCAATATAATTAGTGTATTAGATAGTTGTCGTGCATTCAAATAAAGTAATTGTATAATTTTCTTTTGCCTGCAAGGAAATAAATGGATGAAACGATTAATTTCACTTCATTGAATATCGAATAAAACTATATATGATAAGTGAAACTTGTCTTTTAGATTAATATTTTTATATTTTATATGACTGAAAAAGCATTTTAAATTATACAAATGAATAACTGTGGCCATTGAATTAGCATTTCTATCTTTATCTTATGATCTTTAAGATCCTTCTTTCTATTCTGTAATTCTGCCTTTTAAGGTTTCATAGCCAAATGTCAAAAAGGGAACACTTATAATTTCGCCCTGTGCATCTGCCCGTCTGTCTATGAACCGCTGTACAATGAAACAGTAGAATTATGAAAAAAAAATAATATTAGGGGCGGCACTCCATACATGCAACCGAGGGATAAAAATAATCTAGTGACCAGAGATCGTAAAAACAATTAACACACTAGAACTTCAATAAGATAACATAATGCGTATTTTTTGAGATATGGGATATTTTCGGTACCGACTGCAGAGATAACTTTGTATTTCATAGCGTTTTTAAAAAATAAAAGTTTATAAGTTTGATCTTCTTTGTTACTACGGAACAATTCATGTAAGAATCCGACTCGCATTTCACCGTTGTTTTAATATTATCTTTTTATATTAAAATCCTTTTGAGTAATTTCACTATTTTTACCCGTTCCTTCATATTAATATTTTTTTTCTTATTTAAATTACAGCGGTAAAAACATATCTCAGTAAGTTTTTAGCTTTTTGTTGTCTTATTTGTTGTCGCATGGGATGATCCGATAGCCCTAACAATATGTACACTTTAGGACTTATCACTTGTCCATTGCTAAGTCGTTGCGGTTAGATCGTATAATTTGAGACTGAATGTGCAAAGTGTAAATTATTGGAAATATTTTCCTATAATGTATCTAACCCAGATCAAATCAGTAAACTAGATATAGACTAAGTATAATTGCGTTTATGGTCTCTGAAATTTCCCGAGAAGCTTGAATGAAAACAAGTGAAATATGATAGACGAAATACTTTTCTCAAACGATATTTCAAGAAAAATTTAGTGAATTTAATAGTAGATATCTCCATTTAATAGCAGATATCTCTTATAATAGCGAAGAGACTTTTATATATTCGTAACAGCCTTTTTGTTTTGACAGGAGAACCTAACCGGTACGGGGGATCAGATTTTTGCATCGCACTATTTAATATATTTTAAAACCACTCCAAAATAGTATTATCTATTCATGAGAAACTATATCGCGCTCGTTTTATAGTCTGAATGTCTATTTTGAGGTACAAATGAAAAACTATTAGGCAGATATTGTCTTTTGCGTATGTTAATATGTGTAAAATCCTGAGTTAATAGTTCAGCTAAATACAGCTGAATTCTAAAATATTATTCATAATTATACAGTATTTTCAATAGTTTCTATATCGCTCCTCTCATACTCCCATTCAAGACATAATTTATAACCATTGTTTAAGTTTAGTAGATATAAAATTACCAATTTTTGTTTAAGTTTAGTAGATATACAATTTATGGGATTTTTGAATGTTTCAAATTATTGATGAAATATACTTTCTGCTTTTTAGATACATGATGTTTTACGCAGAACTTTAACTAACTTATTTCCTCTGCATAAATACAATAACCGATAAAATTATATTTAAGTGGTTTTATTTGTATTATGCTTTTATTTCTTACATATTTTAGGATACCTTTTTATTTAAAGCATATCTTCAAAAATTTAAATTATTCTGTGATATTTATTTAAGTTCTAAGTTTGGTAAAAATTTACACATATCATTAAATAATGTGGCTTACATGATAGACTTAAAATGTTTATAATAATTTTAAAAAATAATTATGTAGCGATTTGTGAACGCATATTTCTTGAATTCAGATCTCATTGTTTATAAAAGTTTCCAATAAAAACTAAATGGATAAAATGTCTGCTTAATTTTCTGGCAGTTCACAAATTCTCGACTGCAGTAGGTTCTGATGTGGTTTTATTACTCTCCGTGAGTAAATAGTTTTACACTCCTTACATCGTTTATACCATCATCGCTTGATATCTTTTTTTGACTTGTAAATGATATGTTTGGAAACCTGCTTTCTCTACCCATTTCACTCCAGCTTTTCTATGGATATCACCATATCAACGTATATTTGGTTTTCCTTGTGGGCGCTTTTATTCCATAGTCCCCATTTTACGACCGTTTTCCGCCACGAATTCTGCTTTCGGGCAACGTGGCTTTTAATGTTTACTAAAATTATGTAAACTACATTAATATAAGTTGCTTTATCAATTAAAATTCTCACCCATGTTTGTAATGATTAAAAGAATATAAAAAGAAACTATGTACATCCTTTAATTTTGATAGTTATCCGCGCATTTTGCATAACATTTGTCATGTCTCAGTGAAAGTAACAAAAGTACAACAAATGAGAAAGCAGTCTCGAATATTTACGAAGTACATAGATGCAAAAGTCATCTCATAGGGCCAAATGCGTGCTTGAAGATGTAGGACAATCGGCGAGAAAAAAGAAAAATAAATGTGGTCAGTCTACAATTATTGCAAGTATATAATAGTTTCGTTGGCATCGAATTATTAGCCATTGTATTTCTTAAGTCACAATGGGTATAATGTAACTAAAGCAGGGGATCAACAACCTAGTAACTTTTGAAAATTAATTATGATACAGACAATAAACAATTTAATAATTTGTTGAATAGGTTATATTTATAAAGAGAGAAAGCAATATTTTAATTAATACTACAGAGAACAAAAATTGTTCACTTCATTTATTCAGATATCGTATCGCATGAGGATGAAGCAGTAAAAAATGTGACAATTGAAGACGTTCTTTGTAATCGGTGTCGGTTATAGATTTATTGTTATATTAATGCTTCAAATTACTTGGGAATGAAAACAAAATTGCTCAAGTTTGAAATTTATAGTTACCAAAGAGATGAAAATATATTTTTTTGAACATTAATGTTATGCATTTTAACCCTATTAATTTAATCTCATGGTTGTTTCAATCAATTTGCTACCTAATGATTTTGAAATTGTGGCAGGAACATACCTGTTAATTTGAGGTTTTCAAAATAATTAATGGAATTTGCTATGTAGGTTATTCAGCCAAAACGCATTATTTTAATTTATCGTCAACTGGATTCTCCCGGTTAAATTTAAATTTAAGCTATATTTGTGCTTATCAAATATTTTATAAGGGCACCTTATCTTTTTCTATCTTTTTTGTACACATCTTTCTTTATTTTAATATAATTTAAAGAACAAAACTGATTTGAATTACAATTTCACTATTATGTTTCGGAATCAAATATAAAGTACGTTTCTAATATTAAATATTATACTTAATATATCCTAATACTGGTGAAGCATATTTTTGAAATGCAGAAGGTATTTAAGACAAGTAATTTTTTTTTGACGAAAAATGTATCATTGGGAAAATGTTTGGTGGAAAATATGAGAAGTGTGTAGGGACAAAACCGCGGATGACAGCTAATTCAATTAATAAAAAGTGTTCACAAAATTAATATCTGGTTTGTATTGAAATATACGTACATACCTCGATTAAGAAAGTAATAATTATAAATACAATGACCAAAAATATTTTTGCCAATTATCTTGTCTTTTAGCTTGCCTTCCGCTGTGTCGGGAATTTCACAATTAAGAAAATCGAAAACATTTTGCATTTATAATAGTTGTAATATCTCCGATAGACGCTGCAAACAACGAACGTGGAAACGACGTTCATAATTGTAAAAGTACTGCATTAGCTTTTCTGTTTGTGGCGCTATTAATATAGTACGCGTGGAGTATGTGTTTAAATTTTTATTTTATCTTTTAAAGTATTGTTTGTCAAAAACCGACGTTTTTGCTTCGTTAAATTTTTGGTGACACAAATAATTTGAATATAAATATTATATGTTTTTGGTGCTTGACACTTTATAGGAATAGCATAAAAAAGGGTAAATGAAGTTAATTAAGTTAAGCTACAAAGAGGTTATTTTAATATGATATTGAAGTTAGGTTATTATATCAAAATAATTTGAGATTTGTTAACAATTGTCTTAAACTATAATTATTGATTTTACGGCCCCTATAGAAAGTGGAAACTATGACTTTAAGTTTCTATTTTTTTTCTTATTATTTTATATATTTTTTTTATTGACTTTTACTGTGTTATAAGTAACGATGAACAGCAATATTACAAATATTTTTAATTATGGCCAAAAATGGACCAACAAAATCTTATAAAAATTCTAAGGTCAATTTCTATTTACGATAAAAAGGTAAAGTTTCAAAATTTTAAATCTTTTTTTCTTAGCACTCTCACATAACTACGAATAATATATAAGCAAATATCCCTCGCGGGACATTTATTTTTAAACTACTTAGTAAAACTAACGAAAGTTATTGTGCAGAAATGCTTAGGTACTACGATAAACTTTCTTAAATATAATACAACTCATAAAACAAAATTTCTCAAAAAATCCCTTAATGTTAGCTAAATATTTTTTTAAGGTGTTTAGTTGAATAATGTATTGGAGTATCAGAATTGAAGCCGCATTACGACATTGTGTCATAAATAAAATTATATGTAAAATTATGCATGAGATACTATGTCAGAGAGAAACTTTGGATTAGTTAGGTAATTAAGAGTTTGCCACATTTCGTATGTATCTAAAACGCAACCAAATTAGGTAAGATATCTTTAATTTTTAAATTAATAAAATAAATATTTCTAGCACCAGTAATGGCATGTGTATTGGACCATTACAAAGCAAGTTTATCCTTTATCTTTCCACGTACATAGTTTCGTTCTCGTGTATTGGTCTACTCTCAGCTTATTGGTCATATAAAAGTTCATAAAAATGTCATAAAAACTTTGATGGGCTTTTAAATCCGTCTAATTTTTTGAAAGTTTTTACAAGTTTTTTTATTCACAACAGGTTTTTAATAAATTGTGCTATGTGGCGGATTTTTTTTTTAATTTTGGAATTATTTGTATTTTTTCAATGAAAATTCCAATCCAATTTTTAGCCCTATTTTTACATTTTTCATGGAGTTAGTTTAAAAACGTTTAATATCCTTTAAATATTTCTTATAAAATAAAAATTTTGGACGAAGGAAGAAAAAGATATAAAAAACTGAATTTTAAATAAAACTATTATAATATTTTCTTCAAAAAAAGCAGAAATGTCTCTCTTCATACACTGCAATTTCGGTTTAAAAATAAATAACATTTATTTTGTCTCAAAACATAAGGGCTTATTTTTCTAATGAAACTGGTGACAGATTTTATTTTGTCTCGTTTCGTTAGTTTTTTTTTGAGGAACTTCTTTTATTTATTATTTTATACTCCCGGTGATCGATTACAGATCTAAGAATATTTTGAATATAAGGGTGGAAATCACGTTTCTGTTTTCGAAAATTTCAAACCATGTTAAATTAATATCCTGCTTCGAACACTTACTTTCTTCTTTCATTTCTGAGAATAAAATTAATGAAAAACGCGAGTATAAATTTGTCAATTTTAAATATTCTCGATTCATGTAAACTAACCTCAGTACATTGCTTATATTCCGTTGAGTACATAAAATATTAAAAATAGATTACTAGTTGTCAATTGTTTTTTTTTTGTAGAAAGAGACCAAATAGCAATAAATTTCAGTAAACTAACAATATTCGAAACGATTATTGTTATTCCTCCGAACGAAACCATATCATCTAAGGTCTCGTAACTTTGTCTTGTTCAAGCAATGTAAAATCTGGTCTCATTATTTTCTCTAGTTCTAATTGCTTGAATGTAAAGATGACAGTGGAGTGAATATACTCTATTATATGTAAATCTATATTTATGGATCTGAAACAATAATACAGACACTTTTCGTTATTTCACCTCTTTATTACAATATGTAAAAGAAAACAATAGAGCCTCTGTGTAAAAATATAAATAATTCAGGTGAACAAAATAATCAGGACTTATAAAAAAGGATTATACAATTAACAAGAGATATTAATCTAATGAGCGTTCCACCGGTAATGTATGAAATTATGAATAGTGGGGTTTGTCATCAGATTAGAAGTTACTTTGAGAATTTGACTCCATCAGCGCAGTTTTAGCAGCACTCAATCCTGAAACCCAGTACTCGGTTTTTAGAGAGTTTTTTGCGCAAAGAGTTCAAAAGTATTTTACTGTAATCTAATTTTACACGTCAACGTTGTTACCTTCATATACTTTAGATGAAAGCAGGAGAAAGGTTGGTGTATAAAGATACGGAATCATAAACAACAAATTGTTTTTCTACGATATTTTTGGTTGATAAGCTAAATGTGTAATAAATTTACATGGTTGAATGCTGTAAAGATGTATTAGGTGAGTACTTACGTATGACAATAGAAATTTCAGAAGTATGGAATATTAAAAAAAATAGATGGATTCCGTGTGCTCGTCACGTATTATATTGTACTAACCAACTTAATTTGACACTCACTAAGGGTAGATAAGGTAATTGTGAGTCTTGTGATGACATCACTTACCAAGATTTAGAGCTGTGAATAGGTAAGTTTGGAGAATAATATCATGTCATCAATTTATATTTTCGCATTCTTACATTTGTAAAAATAATCTGAAACCATTGATTGATTTTTTTTCCAGTAAGAAAAAAAACCTTTATACAAAATAATAATATCCAATATTCCACTCGAAATCGACTTAAAGACTCTATTAATGATATTCAAATAATACGACGTGATATCTTTCTAACTCGATTTATAAAATAAACAAAATATCAGAGTAAAACAATTTTTTGTTTAGGATTTTGACGTTGCGGTCGTTTATCTATCCATTTGGTTTTGACTCATTGGTATATGAAGTTTACGTAAATACATTATAACATGTTTGAATATTAAATATGGTGATAGAAAGAATTGCCTTATGCAGCTCTAAGAAGAACACAATAGAAATAAAAATTGCACTGGATTGACGCAAAATATGCAAACATTCATGAAATATTTATAAAAATTAAATTGCACTCTTAAAATTACTGTATGGGTAATTTATTTTCTGACGGTTACTATATAATATCAAAAATTCAATACTATAACCTTTTTATTTTTGTACCGCCATTTCCTTACTACCCGCTATCCGCATTTACTACCCGCTATCCGCATTTACTACCCGCTACCCGCATTTACTACCCACCATTTCCTCATAGTTACGAATAGGCGTTGTTCACATCCGTTGCACTTGGACTGACAGTTATAACGCTGACAAGCTAGTGGTCGTGGCGCGAGCGTTGCGTCTAGTGCAAGCGGCTAGTGGAACGCACTCTAAATTGATTAAATAAATATAAAGATAAATATCCAGATGCACATTTCCATCTGGTTTTTTTTCTATTATAATAAACTCAAAACAAAATTATATTGGTGTTTAACTAAGTTTTTATTGTTACAGTGAAAAATTTAACAATCGATGTAACGTTATTAATAAAAAACTGTTTCTAATTATTGCAATTTAATAAATTAACAATTCTACCTTAGTATATCCATCTAATAGAATTTACTTTCAAAGTTATTAACTTTACAAATATCAGTCGATATATCTCGTTATTTTGCTTGTTTATTTTTAGTGTCCTTGAATATGTCGCTACGCGGCACCAAACTAAAAAAATACACGGTTATACTTAGAAATATTCGTGTCGATCTGTAGTGCGTCTATATATAGAATGTACTTGCGATTAGTCTGTACACCCATTAGCCTTATTATCGTGGTGATACATTCATACACAGCTACAGAGATATTAATCATTGACTAAAATTATAGCCAAATAACATTTTAAACAATATCATCTGCAGTAAATTTAGAACAGCGCATTTCAGAGCAGCCCCCAGTGAATTTGTTTTGACAATAAGTTTCATTGAATTGGGAAAAGGAATAAATTAATTTCAATGAGACACAAACATTTTCACCGACAACCTTAAGGTGACATTATAAAGGTTGTTGGTGAACAAATCTGAAACTCTTTGAGAAAACCTTTTCAATTTGTTTATGACAAATTTCAAACACGCAATTCTATTACATATAAATTACATTATTACAAACGCAAGGAGCCTAATAATTGGTACAAAAACAGGGATTTGGCACCTTTGCACTATTCATTCCTTTGCGCCTTCGGTAATACACGACTTTTCATAAAAGAGGGAGTTTCATAGGCGTTGCCGTTTATAAGAAATTAATTTTGATCATGCATAATTTTGAAATGTATTGACATTTAAGAAGAATGTGTTAATTTTTTTATCACATTTCTTAAGGAATTTGTATATTCATTTGTGCACTTTTATACTGGCACTTCAAAACATTAGTGTATGTTAATTGGATCATTTGTATAAACGATTTATTACATACGATCTAATTAAGTCGTTGCTACGAGAAAGCTCACTTCTTACCGAATATATTCATGAATTCTATAAAAATTCTGAAATATATATATATATATATATATATATGTGTGTGTGTATATATACATATATGTATATATATATATATATATATATGTATACATATATATGTGTGTATATATATATATATATATAGTCGAGCTATTATGTCAATAATAGAGTTGACATCTTCTGACGTTATTTTCAGCATACTGGAGCCTCTATGCGATAGGATACCATATTCGACTCTCTTCACAATGTCATTTAACGAGGTGTTAAAAATCAAATATTCCACATCACAATACCAAAAAATTGTGAAAAATGTAATACTTCCGGCATTTGACACTGGAATACAATGTACACTTTTGGGTCTGTGTCACCCACTGGGATGTACAGAAAGATTGGAGTTCGAGTTGTATAGGTCGTGTTATAATGTAAAACGGTTATATTTGTTTTATGCAATTTTAATATTTTCATGCAGAATTAAGAAATTTGTTATTGCGTTTGTTATAATTAATTTAAATGAGGAAATAAATAAATTTACTATTGAATTGTTTACTTAATTTATTGTGATATTGTACTGCGTTGTATTGGCGACCGTATATTCTTTTTTTCTCATTCATTTTGAATTAATAGAAATTAAAGAAATTGACGTTAATAAGGCAGACAAACATATATTGTTTGCTTAGTTATTTGGAACCAATAGTTATAACTATCTTTTTATTTCGCAGAAATCATAATATTTTAATTTCCATATTCCATTAAATAACTTTATTTAATGGAATTTTTAAAAAACTAGAAAGTTTTTAGCCACTATATACACGTGAATATATATATATGTATATACATGTATATATATACATATATATATATATATATATTTCAGAATTTTTATAGGATTCATGAATATATTCGGTAAGAAGTGAGCTTTCCAGTAACAACGACTTAATTAGATCGTATGTAATAAATCGTATATACAAATGATCCAATTAACATACACCAATGTTTTGAAGTGCCAGTATAAAAGTGCACAAATCAATATACAAATTCCTTAACAAATGTGAAAAAAAAATTAACACATTCTTCTTAAAAGTCAATACATTTAAAAATTATGCATGATCAAAATTAATTTCTTATAAACGGCAACGCCTATGAAACTCCCTCTTTTATGAAAAGTCGTGTATTACCGAAGGCGCAAAGGAATGAATAGTGCAAAGGTGCCAAATCCCTGTTTTTGTACCAATTATTAGGCTCCTTGCGTTTGTAATAACGTAATTTATATGTAATAGAATCGCGTGTTTGAAATTTGTCATGAACAATTATAAAAGGTTTTCTCAAAGAGTTTCAGATTTGTTCACCAACAACCTTTATTATGTCACCTTAAAGTTGTTGGTGAAAATGTTTGTGTCTCATTGAAATTAATTTATTCCCTTTCCCAATTCAATGAAACTTATTGTCAAAACAAATCCACTGGGGGCTGCTCTGAAATACGCTGTTCTAAATTTACTGCAGATGATATTGTTTAAAATGTTATTTGGCTATAATTTTAGCTAATGATTAATATCTCTGTAGCTGTGTATGAATGTATCACCACGATAATAAGGCTAATGGGTGTACAGACTAATCGCAAGTACATTCTATATGTAGACGCACTACAGATGGATACGAATATTTCTAAGTATAACCGTGTATTCTTTTAGTTTGGTGCCACGTAGCGACATATTCAAAGACACTAAAAATAAATAAGCAAAATAAAGAGATATATCGAATGATATTTGTAAACTGATATTTGTAAAGTTAATAACTTTGAATCTAAATTCTATTAGATGGATACAGTAAGGTAGAATTGTTAATTTATTAAATTGCAATAATTAGAAACAGTTTTTTATCAATAACGTTACATCGATTGTTAAATTTTTCACGTTAACAATGAAAACTTAGTTAAACACCAATATAATTTTGATCAAATCAAACCAGATGGAAATGTGCATTTTGATATTCATCTTTATATTTATTGAATCAATTTAGAGTGCGTTCTACTAGCCGCTTGCAACGCTCGCGCCACGACCACTAGCTTGTCAGCGTTATAACTGTCAGTCGAAGTGCAACGGATGTGAACAACGCCTATTCATAACTATGAGGAAACGGCGAGTAGTAAATGCGGGTAGCGGGTAGTAAATGCGGGTACTGGGTAGTAAATGCGGATAGCGGGTAGTAAGGAAATGGCGGTACAAAAATAAAAAGGTTATTGTATTGAATTTTTGTTATTATATAGTAACCGTCAGAAAATAAATTACCCATACAGTAATTTTAAAAGTGCAATTTAATTTCTATAAATATTTCATGAATGTTTGCATATTTTGCGTCAATCCAGTGCAATTTTTATTTCTATTGTGTTCTTCTCAGAGCTGCATAAGGCAATTCTCTCTATCACCATATTTAATATTCAAACATGTTATAATGTATTTACGTAAACTTCATATACCAATGAGTCAAAACCAAATGGATAGATAAACGACCGCAACGTTAAAATGCTAAACAAAAAATTGTTTTACTCTGATATTTTGTTTATTTTATAAATCGAGTGAGAAAGATATCACGTCGTATTATTATAAATAGAATCTTTAAATAGAGTCGTAAATAGAGACTTTAAGTCGATTTCGAGTGGAATATTGGATATTATTTTTTTTGTATAAAGATTTTTTTTCTTACTGTAAAAAAATCAATCGATGGTTTCAGATTATTTTTACAAGTGTAAGAATGAGAAAACATAAATTGATGACATGATATTATTCTCCAAACTTACCTATTCACAGCTCTATATCTTGGTAAGTGATGTCATCACAAGACTCACAATTACCTTATCTACCCTTAGTGAGTGTCAAATTAAGTTGGTTAGTACCATATAATACGTGACGAGCACATGGAATCCATCTATTTTTTTTAAATTTCCATACTTCTTAAATTTCTATTGCCATAAGTAAGTACTCACCTAATACGTCTTTACAGAATTCAAGCATGTAGATTTATTACACATTTAGCTTATCAACCAAAAATATCGTAGTAAAACAATTTTTTGTTTATGATTTCATATCTTTATACACTAACCATCACATCTTTTTAATATTTGCACAATACATTTTCAAGATAAAACAAATAAACGATTGCACCATGGTTTGTTTTACAAAAAACTTAAAAACTCTTGAATAAAAGTATAAGTGTTAATAAGCTATCTGCAGTTTATTACATGTAAACAAACTCCCCTCTCGCCCCTTGAAAAGAAAGAATTGAACTCCGATATAACCGACATATCGGATACTTCGTTGAACAAAAATTTTGGGTAATATGAAATAGGGAGATTTAAAAGGATAAATTGGGACCTTTTGCGTTAAATTAGAAATTAATATTACATCCACATGTGATCTCGTACAAAAACATGTCGCTATTTATATCACGTAGGTTATTTATTTACAAATTGAATTCCAAATTGCAAATGCCAACACACTCTACTATTCAGTCTCATGCGAAAGTACAATTTATGAGGTAAGCGTATGGAAATGCGATATTATGCTTTTACACTAATAAAGCAAAATTTCATAATTGTGCATATCGATGGTGCCTTGAAAATGGTTTCTTAACATGAGGATCATAACCTCTATGAAGATTAAACCCAATTATTGTATTTTTATTGATAAATCATAATTATTTATTATACCTTAAGGAGCAATATAAGCAAGGGTTCAATGTGTTGAGAAGCTACGAAATAGGGAATTATTTTCGGAAGTTTTGGCGAGGGACTACACAATTTCTCAACTAAAATTGTTTTTGCAAATTAACCCCACTTATTGTATGTATATTGGGTAAGTTCAATAGAAAGGAAGCTTGGAAATAAAATAATTGCATTGAGAAATGTGACGAACCATTTTATTTTTCTATGATTAAGAACTTTTCCGAATCAGTAGAAATGACTTGCTTACTGGAATAAGCAAGTCATTTATATATTTATGGAAAAATGGCATACGTAAATTGTTCACAACTCGTTACAATAATGAATGTGAATTTATCCTGAACCTTTAATTTTGTCAGAGACATAACATTCAATAAATCTAGAAGCAATTCTCTAACTCACTTATCCACATTTAATAGCAAAGCTCTGAAATAAGTGAACTACCTTTATCTCACTAATTTTATGGGCAATTGCTTTCAAGAGGAACTTGCAACTTGTTACAGTAATGTTTTTTGATGAGATTTCAATTCATTTGTATCAGTTGACTAGTGACTCAATTTATTTGTATCAGTTGATTAGTAAGGTCTAGTGACACGTCGATTCAATAATATTATTACCTTGTATAACTTCTAAATTTTCTTCTCTTACTTTTTGTCACATTGAATTTTAGCGACAGTTGGTCGTATTACCCCTACACAGTCTCTATCTTATTGAGACATGTTTGGCTACATTTGTCACACTATTATAAAACTGAAGCTCTTCCTAATGGTCTACTGCATTCTGTGCAAAATTTAATTTTACTCTAGAAGTAAAACCAGCACTTCTCTGTACGGAATAAGAAATAGAATTGATTAAATATAAATGATTGCACACTGCTCCCTATCATTATGGTTTCCAAACGTAATATCTTCCTCAACGAACACCCAAATAAATAGAACGTTGTAGTCTCTTTTCTAAAATGGCATGATCGATGAATGAATAAGTTTCGCAATTGACGTTTTTTGATAACAAGTATATCGGAAAGAATTATGTCTGTAGTTACCAACTACAAATTTTTTGGAGTTGAATAATGGATTTTTAATACGTATAACTCTAGTAATAAAAACCCTTGTTAAGTAACGACAGATATAGCTTTTTCCAATTTCAGGCTTTTTAACGAATATTTCCTATTTTTTTTACCTTTGCTCTTATGTATAATGTTTTGTTTAAAATATTACCTTTCAAGATTTATTAGAAGTGGTTGATCTGATTGATGATTTGTTAGTGAGCCAGCGAGTGCTAAAATCGACGTTTTTTGTGGATCCATATCTCGAATTTAAATAAAGCTGAATACATGAAATATGAAGTTTGAAATTGTTCGATAGATCGGTCAGACAAATATTACAAAAAAGTGTTGACAGCCATTAATAATTTTTGACCAACTGACTACTTGTTTTGCCTAGCAATTATTCACTCGTAATCATGAAATAATACGCATCTACATATTGAGACCATGTTTAAATCTTTATTAAAAATACTATTTAATAAACATATTCCACAAGCTTCGAAGCAAACCTTCAAATGTGTTTACTTTATCACGCACCCGCTTAGTAGAAGGCTGCCAATATATATTTTGTTTTATATTAGATTGAATCCATGATATTGAAAGCTATCTAATTACATAAATTATTACAACTCTGAAGAATTGAAGAAGCCTTAAAATCAGTATAAATGTGTGGTGTTCCTTTTGGTGAAAGTTATCAACTTTATTTAAAATATCAAAATGATCACATTGATACAAATAAATTCTCAATTTAGTGACACAGTTAATTTCTCTTCGTTCATCAACAATTATCATAAAGATTCCCCCAAGTATAGGAACCTTTCTCCTGCTTCCATCTAACGTATATGAAGGTAACAACGTTGACGTGTAAAATTAGATTACAGTAAAATACTTTTGAACTCTTAAAATACTTTTGAAGAGTAATAAAGAGATGAAATAACGAAAAGTGTCTGTATTATTGTTTCAGATCCATAAATATAGATTTACATATAATAGAGTATATTCACTCCACTGTCATCTTTACATTCAAGCAATTAGAACTAGAGAAAATAATGAGACCAGATTGTGCATTGCTTGAACAAGACAAAGTTACGAGACCTTGGATGATGCGGTTTCGTTCGGAGGAATAACAATAATCGTTTCGAATATTGTTAGTTTACTGAAATTTATTGCTATTTGGTCTCTTTCTACAAAAAGAAACAATTGACAACTAGTCATCTATTTTTAATATTTTATGTACTCAACGGAATATTAGCAATGCACTGAGGTTAGTTTACATGAATCGAGAATATTTAAAATTGACAAATTTATACTCGCGTTTTTCATTAATTTTATTCTCAGAAATGAAAGAAGAAAGTAAGTGTTCGATTTTCGATTTTTGATTTTGAATTCGTAATGTTCGATTTTCGAAAACAGAAACGTGATTTCCACCCTTATATTCAAAATATTCTTAGATCTGTAATCGATCACCGGGAGTATAAAATAATAAATAAAAGAAGTTCCTCAAAAAAAAACTAACCAAACGAGACAAAATAAAATCTGTCACCAGTTTCATTAGAAAAATAAGCCCTTATGTTTTGAGACAAAATAAATGTTATTTATTTTTAAACCGAAATTGCAGTATATGTAGAGAGACATTTCTGCTTGTTTTGAAGAAACGACAATATGAAATTTGACGAGATACATAGTTTTACACATAGTTTTATTTATGACACAATGTCGTAATGCGGCTTCAATTCTGATACTCCAATATATTATTCAACTAAACACCTTTAAAAAAATATTTAGCTAACATTAAGCGAGTTTTTCGTTTAATAATAAAAACCAAATGAAGGTAATTGTTTTCTTTAAAATAAGTTATTTTTCTGAAAATTTGCCGAAATTTTGTTTTTTGAGTTGTATTATATTTAAGAAAGTTTATCGTAGTACCTAAGTATTTCTGCACAATAACTTTCATTAGTTTTACTAAGTAGATTAAAAATAAATGTCCCGCGAGGGTTATTTGCTTATATATTATTCGTAGTTATGTGAGAGTGCTAAGAAAAAAAATATTAAAATTTTGAAACTTTACCTTTTTATCGTACATAGAAATTGACTTTAGAATTTTTTTTAAGATTTTGTTGGTCCGTTTTTGGCCATAATTAAAAATATTTGTAATATTGCTGTTCATCGTTACTTATAACACAATAAAAGTCAATAAAAAAAATGTATAAAATCATTTGAAAAAAAATAGAAACTTAAAGTCATAGTTTCCACTTTCTATAGGGGCCGTAAAATCAATAATTATAGTTTAAGACAATTGTTAACAAATCTCAAATGATATTGATATTATAACCTAATTTCAATATCATATTAAAATAACCTCTTTGTAGCTAAACTTAATTAACTTCATTTACCCTTTTTTATGCTGTTCCGATAAAGTGTCAAGCACCAAAAACATATAATGTTTATATTCAAATTATTTGTGTCACCAAAAATTTAACGAAACAAAAACGTCGGTTTTTGACAAACAACGCTTTAAAAGATAAAATAAAAATTTAAACACATACTCCACGCGTACTATATTAATAGCGCCACAAACAGAAAAGCTAAAACATAGTGTATCTTGTAGTATATATTTTCAATTTCAATGATAATTGATACGACTAATATGAGACAAATTATGTATATTTTGTATTAATCATGTAGTTGACAGGTTATTTGAAAACAGTAACATGGGTTTTTTACTGCATGCCAGATATAATCATCACTTACCAATTTATATCTAAATATTATATATGTTTTTGAATTGTTTATGATTATAGGAGGACATACTTCCGGAAGCACTTCAACCAGAATCAACGTTTCAAAGAGAGGCAGCCAACAAAACACATTACACTTTATTTGATCATCAATTAACAAATTATTTTAGATGAAAAAATGCAGCGGTATATGATTCAAAAATGAAAGAGATTTGCATGAACTTATGTTATAATTCACCAAAAAGTTATAAACATTTGGCTCACACTTTACAATTACCATCAGTTAGAAGTATACGTCGTTGGGGTAATAATTTTCAGGTTAAAGTAGGGATAAGTGATTTTATATGAGATGACTTTTGTAATAGTTTTGTAATAAATCAGATGATAGTAAGTTGATTAGTTTGCTATTTGACGAAATTAGTATTAAAGAAAGTTTTCAGTATGATTTAAAAGATGACAAGATATTAGGATTTGTAGATAATGGTCATATAAGATCAAATGTAGCTTCCACATCAATGTTGGTAGCATGATAACAGGGTTAAATATTAAATTTAAACAGGTTGTCGGTTATTGGTTAACGGCTGGTGCAGATAATACCTTAGATATGTATAAGGTAGTTACAGAAAGTGTCGGTAAAATTTTAGATGCTGGATTAATATTTAAAGTAATAATTTGTGATCAGAGACCGAAAAATCAGGGTTTGGCAAAAAAATTAAACATTGATGTGAATAAATAAAATTTTTTATATAATAATATTAAGATTTTCTTTTTTTGTGATCCGCCCCATTTACTAAATTCTCTTCGAAATAACTTAAATAAATGTAATTTAATGTATAAAGGTAATCTTGTAAAATGGTCCTATATTAAAGAGGTGGCACTAGATATTGATGATCCCCTAAAGTTAAATTCCCTAAGTTTAAATTAGCCATCATCATATTTATCTAACTAATTTTAAGTCTATGAAGGTAAAGATGCAGCACAAATTTTCAGTAATTCACTATGTACAGCAATTAGTATTTTTATAGGTGTTCAGAAAATTGAAGCACAAGCTGTACACACAGTCAATTTTATTTCAGACGTTAATAAATTGTTTGATACTTTTAATAGCAGTAAGTTAGGTAAGGATGTTCATAATTTAAGATACGCCTTTTCTGTAAATAGTCCCCATTTATGTTTTCTCGAAGACATGGTAAAAAATTTTAAGGAATGTAGATTTATTATTGCAAAAAGACCTGCATGTGTCAATGGCTGGATTATATCTATGAAATCTTTGATTGGCCTATTCTTCTTGACCTTTCAACTCAGTATCATGTACCAAAATTACCAACTCGCAGATTAAATCAGGATCCTTTAGAAAATTTTTTTTCAATTGTCCTACAACAAAATGGTTGGTGCCGAAATCCAACAGTCACACAATTTAAATATTCTCTCCGACAAACACTTATTAGTAACATTTAAAAAATATGTAAAGATAGTAACTGTGAAAATGACAATAATTACTTTTTTTTATCTCTGCAGTCTTTAATAAATCATGAAGTCCAGCCATTGTACAGATATAATCATATTGATTTTAATTGTGAAGATTTTACCGAACATACCGTTATAGAAGATAATGCTGTTTATTATGTTGCAGGTTATGTGGCGATGATTTTCTTCAATAGAATTCACAATTGTGATAGCTGTAAGAATTTGATTATTGTTCAATCAAGAACTCAAGATACTGATTATAAATTATTTACATCTTTTAAAATGTATGAAAACTTATCTGATGAACAAGATTTAATTTTTGGTAAAGATCGCATATTTTGTATTATAAAATCATAGGAAGCCGCATTTCAGTTACTTTTTAATGAAATACTATTTATTGATAATTTAAAAGAGAGTCTATTTCGATATTTAAAATGAGTTACTCCTGATTGTCAGGTATGTTGTACAGATGATTTTTCCAATTTATTTATGAAACATTATATTAAGATGAAAATAAACCGGTGTCTTCGAAACTTAAATAGAATTAAAGAAAATAAATCAGTTGGGAAAAGAAAATCAACTATTATGAAACCTGTGCAAATTATAATTATTTTAAACTTTTACTTTCATCAGAGGTATACTTTGATATTATGTTTTTAGATCTGTACTTGTGCTAATTTCATTAATCTTCCAAGCTATTAATTGGAATCTTTTAAAGTGTAAACTATCATTTTTTCACCAGCCTCCATTAAATAGATTGAATAAAATATTGTAAGCCGTATTCGAATGTTTTAGTCGAATGATAACGCAAAGCCCCTGCCACCCAGCCACCTGTCCATGATCAGTATTATCTATATGTTCAGTATAGTCGCAAGTTCACTTGACATGATGTTAATTTCTACCGCTTTTCCAGTTAAAAAATTGTTGCTAGCCATATTTTTTTGCCTCTAATTGATCATTACTTTATTCAGATAAACAAAAAAAATCCTTGTGATGAAATTTAAGATTTGCTGTGTTTACTTTTCTTTGATCTAATTTACAGTATCCTAAATGTTAGGTTTGTATACATGCCAATATTTATTTATTTATTTCTATACTAGATCATACATTCACTAAATATTTTTCCAACTCTTAGCCTATCCACTTCCTTTTCCTTTCCTATTCCCGATGGAAAATATGATACATTTAAGCAATAATGTAATTACATATGTGTTATTGGCGAAGAGTGGGATACCATTTTTGCTATTCAAGTTCTGTCAAATTGTTTTTAAGTTTGTTATAGAACAACCTACTGATTGTACCATGAACTTAACATTAATAATTATAATTCATACAATAGGCAATCTACACATAAAAGAATAACAGAGATAAGTAATAGCTCAAATTTACAATATAGTAATTAGGTTAGTTATGAATACAAAATGCTTAAGTTTTGAAGTTATTATTTGCAAATCTAATATTCAAGGATAAATTTTAGCAACACCATCTAGGTCAATTTCAATAAAAAACATTTTGATTGAACAAAGAATTTTAAACTTATTGAAAGAATGATCCTTTCACGACAAACATTCTAATGTAAACATTTTGACGAACCCTGGAGGAAATACTTTTAATCAAATATATACTGTAATACTGTAAGAATACCAACTTGAGTTTGAAGCTTTAACAAAATTTGGAAATAAATTTCTTCCATTGAGACACGTTCAGTAATAAACTCTATAGAATACGCATTAACATCCATATATGTATATGTTGTCCGTGTGTATTTTTCTACTTTCAGCTCTGCAGTAGGGGACATCCATATTATAGACACAGCGCTGCAAATACTGTGGACTATTATGCAACTATAACTGCACTATTATGGACACAGTAAATAATTACCTATTAGAATACTATAATTATAAAATCTCTGATATATGTTTTGTAAAATTTTAGTTACTCTAAAGTTTTAATAAAAATTTATAAAAATAAGAATGTTTTTTAATATATAGTTTAATAAATTCCAATTCAATGCTTTATCACAATGTCACCTATGGGTGATAATTCTACCCAGACAGCGCCAACTTTTGGTTTTGATAATAATCGAAGCGCCACCTGGTGAGTCGGCTTCTAATTATCCATATAAAAGTAGACTACTTTTTTGGTATGTATTAGTATGGAAGTGTCCGTTCTGTACTCTATTCTGTGCATTAGACATTCTTTACAAGAAATGTAATTACAAAGGGCAAACAATAAATAAATAAGTTATCTTATATCCAGAGTCACCTTTTACGAGCAGCGAGTATTAATTTCTTTCCAAGAAAATATTTACAAACTAATTAAATTGAAAGCATCGGCCGCTAGATGGCTCTCACATATTTAAAACGGAATGTATGATGTAATAAATGTGTGGAAGGATTTCGAAATAGAAAAGGCATGCCTAAAATGCACGATGTATCAATATGTATGTCGCTTTAATTATTTTATAGTCAATGAGGGTACTTAAATCGACTTATTGCATTATTCTAATCTAAGTGAACAAATATTCAAACCCCAGAGAAAAAAGGCGATTTTGAAAAAGCCTGTGAATTCGAACCATTTTCGGCTTTAAAAAATATGTGACATAAGCACCGCCTAGCGTTCGCAACTTTATAGATGAGTGAACTTTATTTGTACGCTTAAAACTAACAGCGCTGATAAATATTTACGTGTATAATATAAAAATAACGATATACATCAGCTGTCACTTATATTACAAGCATTTTTTCTTGATGTTGGTTTCCTAACTACGTATCAATTGTTCCTTTGTTGTTTTTGTCAAAGAATAGTAGGCATTATTCGTATTTTGGATAAAATCATATTAAGTTATATTAGACCATTTATCTTTTATTTATTGTACAATAGAGGAAAACATGTAAATTAATACTTTTATTAACGAATAGTAACATGATTTGCGTTGTCCGTACACAGAACATATAACATCGTTTTGTTTTCAGGTCAAAAAATGAATAGTTACAGTAGTCGATGTATTAACCATATTATTATCTTTGAACTACAAACAATGTAAGACGGAATGCTTTTTAGAGCAGCATTTATTTTTTTTATTTGATTTCCAATTCGATATTGGAAATCTGTCAAATTTGAGTTTGCTATATATTGCACAATAACTATAGTCACATATCAAAAATTTACTTTTAATGCATAAAAACAAACGTATGAGTTCAAGGCAGCAAAAATGTTAATTTTAATGATTTTTTAAGTTAAAAATGTATATAAAAATGACGTATTTAAAAAATAGGACTTAGTCATGATTATTTAATAATAAAAATTTATTTTAAAAATATATACTCAAAATGAATATCTTTGTTTTTCTTGTTGAAGTATTTTTTATTATTTCCCCTTAAAATTTGTAATAATGTATAAAACACTCAATATTTGAATGTTAATTACAAAAAATTAAACAAGAGAAAAATAAAAATTATAAGGTATTAAAAAGCTAAATGATAATATTAGATAATGTTTAATAATTTAGTTTATGATATTAATTTTTTCAAATTATTATGTCATGGATCTTCTTTACTTTTTTTAAATTTCTTGTTTTTTGAAATAATAAACATACATTAGTTCAAAATTAATAATACATAATTAAAAAAAGAAATCATGAAAGTTGGTAGAATTGAATCTTCTTGTCATCATGATCATCAAATTAATATTAAGTGAGTTATTGTCTCTTCAAAATGAAAATGTTTTATTAATTTCTTATTTAACTTTTTCTCTTATTATTATCATTTATATTTACATTTTTGTTAAGCATGTAGTATCTAATTATAAATGTGAAGTGGAAATGGTGGTAAAAATATGAATAATGCAGGTATTCTTTTTATTGTTACAAACATATTATACATACATATATATATATATATATATATATATATATATATATACATATAATATTAAAGTGCTAAAACAAAAATATTTTTTTCTTACTTACCAAGGTAATAGCTAAGATACAGCATGGGATTTTTAAAATTTTTTTTTGTGGAATGGCAGCTGTTTATAAAAATTATATTTTATGTAAATTTTGAGTTTAAAAAAATTTTGACTTGAACGTGGCACCTAATCAAAAAATTTTATGCTATATCTTAAATGACATTTTTTAAAAATACGTGTTGTAAACTTTAACCTAATTGGATAAATAGGTCTTGAAATATCTTGTACACTAATTTCAAAAAAGTACCTAAAAGAATGCAAAAAAAAACAGTACAACAGTTACAAAATTCCTCAAACCAATTATTATTATAAAATATATAATTGATGTTGTAAACGACTAACTAAAAGAATAATACCCTTCGTCAACGCTTTGACAAAAGATATAGTTCTCGCGGCTCTCTGACGCGTTCACTTCTAATTGCCTACAATTTAAGAAATAAATTGAGTTTTGAAATAGTTGACGTTTAAAATATTGTTAAAAATTAAAACAATTTATCCAGCCAAAAAATAATCAATTTTGTAAAAGTCGTGTACCCACGTACACGATCGTGCTAGAATCGATCAATGAATAAGAGTAAGGTGGGTTGCCCATGTAAGGGCACCGTAAGAATTAAACGGTATTATTTCTTTATTTATTATACAAAATAAAATTCACTATGAATTATATAATACTTTGTTTTATTATTTAACATAAAAACAAAAATTTTTATTATGGAGCTAATAAATCTTTACAAACTTTAAGTTTTACTAAAAGCTTCCAAACGTCCTTACTAGGAACAGGGCTCCTTTTAAGATCGGTAACGTTGAATAATAATAAACTATAAAACAAACAAAAAAATTTACACACATACACACACATATATATATATATATATATATATATATATAATACAATTTCTATGTCGCTATATATATATTTTACTTAAATACCCACAAAAACTCTGGTCTTCTCTTTTCTGTCAAGTGTTGATCGTTCAAATTGTTCAGTTTATTTTGTATGTAGAATAATGAATAATGTCAGGGGACAATAGTTCACTTGGGGGTTTTCTTCCATTATCCAGAGAGTCGTCGTTTGAAGCAATAATTTTTAATATACATATTTAACACAAAATTTCGTAACTTTTTTGCTTTAAACTCAATTTTGTTGTGAAAATATTCTAATAGCAACATGATCATCGAATTCTTCGAACAAGAGGTTTCTTCGCCTTTTGTATTGGTTGTTTGTAAGTAAATTTAAATTGATCGGTGATCACTTGCAAAAAAGATGCCATAAATAGTTTCAGCTGTACATCAATGCGACTGAATAGTACATAAATATCCATTCGTGACAAATAATTTCATAACGTCACCGAAGATCGATACCGAGCAACTTAATGTATCATTACCTTTGCATCCTTCTTTAACTTTTGGCCTGACACGCTTATAGCGCGATTTTTTCGCTGGCGACCATCACATTTTTCAAAGTTGCAACCTCCAATAAAAGTATTGGACTATAATAACGCCTGCAAAATCCGAGTGTTGTAACACTTAATATGTTCTATCAATTATTTGATAACGAATGATTTTCCACTTTCAATACCTCTAGTAATAAAAAGTTTGTAGACTGTTCCAACAGTCCAAAAATGGAAAGTTGGATCACTGAAAGTGTAGCCATAATCGTCACGCTGAATGAGCAGATCGCCGATCACAGTACGTAGTTTCTCACACCAGTGACTGTGCTGCTCGTTACTGGTCTATGGCTTTGAACTACGCGATCGCAAACGTGAATCCAGCCCCGTTCGGCGAGCGTTCATCATCGAATCCGGAACTCAACGGTGCACCTCATCGATGGTGTCGAAGTTATGGTTAAAATATAAATAGTTTTAAAAACGTTACAGTAAAAGTTTTGTATTTTATTAATATTTGTAAATATCGCCGCATATCTGTTACTACGAAGACCCTCGTCATAATCGAATAAATTTCTCATAAGTATTTATTGCCTAAATTTGTTACAATTAATAAAACCTGTACAGCAAGTTACATCTCTGCAGAGAGTAATGCATCCTCTGAAATGAAAATAAAACAACCAACCTAGCTGGTATTCTCGCAGCACTGCAACCGATATTGCACGCGCTGTAAACATGAAATACAGGCGGGGTTTCTAAAGGAAAGAGTCAAAGTACACTTTAATATATTTGGAAATACGTCCTTATATACAATTTAAAGGTCCATAATAGAATTATTTAATATAATTTCTCTCATTTATTAAGTCCAAAGTGGCACTAACTTCAAAAAGTATTTAATTAATTTTATAGGTGTTTGTTTATATAAGAATTTATAAACGTACTAACTCATATGTTCCAAATATTTTCCTGAAAGTCCATGTTAGCTAAGTAACCGATATATTAAATTAATATCCTTTGTAGTCCGTTCATATTAGATTTGCACTTCTTATTTTTGTAGATTTGACTTTATAATAAAATAATTATTGCACTTATTTTTTTGTTTCCTTTTAAATCGATACGTATATTTTTTAAATTTCAATTTTTGATAATATTATCAACTTTATGTACCAATTCATTTTAGTAAACTCCTAGCTTACTGAAATTAAATGGGAGAAGTAAAACGTGTATTTTTCTATTCACAAAGATATTACCTTGTCGTGCATATGAAATGGAAAATAAATGTGTTAAAGAACATATCAATAAGGAAAAAATTATTAAATACAAACAATTCAACAGCTCATTTCGGCGTCCCGTATATGTCAAAAATGCTACTTTAAAATTGTGCTTTTTTAAGAGTTGAAGTTGAGTTTAAGTAGCCTTTTAAAAGTTGAAACTTAACCCTTTTCTGCTTGCATACTTGGTAAACTCAATATTAACCGTTTGGGTGCCAACAAGCGCCATCGCGCTCGTGCGCGTACTAACTAAACTTGCCACGAGCGCGATGGCGCTCGTGAAATCAGTTGCTGTCTAACATGCGGTAGGGGAGGTCCCTTGCACGTATCGCTAATTTTTTATCTTTCTACGTGTTACATAAAGTTAAAATTATAATATTATTAGTAATTACAATATAAAAAGGATCCAGGAAAAGAAAATTTGTAACCCATAATGTCGGAAAACGAAAATAATTCGAGTGAAAATAATCGTTATTCAAGTTGTGAAGAAAGTGATAGTGGGAGTAACATCGTGGTGCGCTCACAATTTAGCGTAATACAAATCTTGAGTGATAGTGGTAATAATGACGATAACAATTATTTTGCTGATACGGAGGATGTACCCGACTGCGAAAATACGATGTGACCTAGATTTCAGTTTTTGTTATAATTTTTGTTCACAATATATATTTCCATAATTTTATTTGTATTTTATTATTCTTGTGCAAGTTTTTATTAAGAAAACTCCGAAAAAAATATTAAAATTGAATAATTTTTAGAAGAGATACACTTTTTTTTAAGACAAGGGTAAATGACATCAAAAACAGAAGGTTTCTTTGGCAACCGTGGCCCTAAAAGGGCAAGAAAAAACCGTGGCACTAAAAGGGTTAATTGTAATCAGTGCAATAAAGGAAGATGGATGAGAAAACATAATCGAGTCTTTGTTGGAAGTAAATCTGCTACTGCTGTCTGGACTGTTAGGTTAGTCACCCATTACATTATCCACAATTTCAGATGGCGATTAGACTTAAACATTGTTTGAGAATTGATTAATCACCTAACTTATCCACTTTGCAGCATACTAATAAATTGATTCATATCTCCTCCAGACAAATAAACGCTGTTCCTAAACTACAATAAATTTATTTTGATCAATATGCATTACTCTGTTATATTATTTCTACAATATGGGACGCACCAAGCTCCATAAATTCTCAGTTAAATCTTTAAAGAATTTGAATTCATCAAAAGCGTCATGGCGAATAAGAAACATGTTTTTTACAATAACATTAATAGTATTTGGATTGCACGGTATACCGATTCTTAAGCATAAATTTTACAAAGGAAATTCGCTTTATGCGATTTATGTATCGATACTGCAGGCGACGAAGGTTTATGTCCATTTTACCTTTTTTTCAATATCCGGCAGTCGAGTTAATTACATTGTTGGAAACTTATATCAACTGATGTCAGCGTTAACGTTGTTAGGAGAACTAATACATATACTTAAATGTGACCAAGGTTACATATCTATTCTCAATAAATTAAAGCGCATAAAGCTTCAACAAAATTTTAAAATGCCACGTAATACTGTCAAAAATTATATTATAAATGTCGCTTTTTACTTGACTCCTGCCCTTAACTGGTCTAAACTAATATATTTCTTCTGCTATTTGGTTAAATCTGATGACCCGTTTTACAGAATAGTAATTTTTTTTATCATTCAAGTTTATTATGTGGAGATGTTAAGTCTATCTCCTCTCAAATCATTGCATTTAATCACATCTATGTTAGAGATTTATCGGGGATTGAAACATTTAATGAAACAAATAAAAAATGACATATATTTTGTGAACGAATTTCGTCATTTAATCAAGATTAAAAGTGTAATAATTTATGATGCTAAAAATGAAAATGTGAAAGAAATAAATAAAATAATACGACTTCACAATGGTTTAAGTCAGATAATTCGACGTTTTAATGACACCTATTCTGTAACAATATTTTTAACCGTGCTTAATAACTTTCTGGATTTTTTTCAATTTTTTTATTTTTAGCTAACTGTTCTAAATTCAGAAGGAAGTTTTAATTTCTTGCTTTTGAATATTGCCAACCGAATATTTAACTTGATATTATTGACTGACGCGGCATCATCGATTATGGACGAGGTAATAAATTAAATTTATTTTATTTATATTATACTATTATTGTACATATATACATATATATATATATATATGTACATATATATATATATATATATATATATATATATATATATATATTTCCATACTTTGTACATTTAGAGTGCATAGGTTTAGAGTTTACTTTTTTGTCTGTTTGTTGAATTGTACTTAAAATATGCTTCAATTATTTTAGTTAATTAAGTTATTTTAAAAAGCTATTTTTGTTTTCCTTGCATGGATTTAATAAAAATATATTTATTATTAAAAATATCAGTTTCCGAGCGGATGAAAATATTTTTTATAAAACTTTTAAAGACCTTTAAGTTTCTAACATACTATTTTATTTCGTCTGCATTAATTTTGCTTCTACATATAATTAATAGAAAACTAAACGGGATACTTGTCATAAAAACAGCAATTAAGTCACATAAATGTGTAAGATGTCAAAATGTTTTTGGGGGTACATACAGATTATCATTAAAATTAATTCTTTCATATACTTTGTTTTAGGCAAGATTTTATTCCCATTAAATTCATTCCGTAGGTAATTTTCATTTCATTATTCTTTGCCTTCTTAATATATCATAACAACATGGAGCTTATAATACTCTCAGTAAATACCATTCCGTAAAAATTGGAATATTGTCTCTGAAATCGTCTCCACGCAAACAAATTCCATTTTGATGTCGTGATTTGGACAGAATGTAAAATGTAACATATCGTAATTGTCACTACGTTTCAGGTCTCAAAATGTGGAAGAATATTACAACAGTTTTCCATGACCCTGGGACATGATCGCGATTTGAATTTGTTGGTAAATGTTTATTTATCTTTTCCTAATCCTCTTCTGTTTCATATTTTTAAGCTTAAAATTCTGCTTTAGAAAGAAACAAGCCATCATAAAGAGCAAACTTTAAGTCTAGTATTGATCATTAAACTTGTTTTTTAATTTTTAACATTACAATTGCAGATTCAAAACCTGTCTATGCAGTTGTCTCGTAAAACTGATCAAATATATTTGTGCGGCGTGATTCCACTGGGTTATCCATTCATCGGCACAGTAAGTGGAATAAATTCAAGATTGTTTTCCGATAAATTGTAAGCCCTTAATTGAAATGATATACCTCTGTTTAAAATATGTTCGTTATTATCGGTAACAGTTTAATAATATTAGCATTCAAGGAACGCAGCCAGAACAAGACTATGTCGTGCTACATTACATGCAACATATTATTTATAGTCATTCATTACAAGAAATGATGTTTCGGATAAAACCTATTTAATCTAATCGTAGAAACAAATTTATTTCCTCTTTCAATGAATGAGCAAAACATTAAATTGTAATTAATATAAGTATACTCACGGTAAACTTGTTCCATTATTTCGTTACTCTTATTATCGATTAAAGGACAGTTTCATCGGAACCAGTAGCTTCATAGCCCATTTCAAAAAGTGTTTATGTAGATTTTATTAAGATCATGTCCGTATTTTCGAATATTCGGACATTTTAAGAAACATGAATTATTCAAATGGTCTCTTACAGTGAGCTATTGGTTACTCGTTCACGTTTCTACGTTCTCTATAATTTTGTAATTTAAAGAAATTATATGAAAAATTGCGGAAAAAGAATATATGGAACGAATTTTTAAAATTTTCTTCCACCTTAACAAGTAATTAACAAATTTTTAATACAAAACACTAATACATTATTTCGTGTTATACATTTCATAATAACATTTCTTTTATTCAGTTTATCTTTGGCATCGTATTGAATCTTATAATTCTGATTCAATTGAACAGCCTCAAGTAAAACTTCACCAACGAGTTCGAGAGTGCTTCGTGTTTAACCACCATGCAATGCTGACAATTGATTTTTGTGCACATTTATTCACGAAAGTGTAAAAACGACAAATAAAATAATGAGCAATTACTTCACCTAACTGTGTGTTATTATTATGTCTTATTCACATGTTGGTCAGAGAGGATGTCGTTTCTCACATTTTGAATAAAATTTTTACTGGCCCTATAAGAGCATAAGTCAATCTAAACACAAATAGGCTTAGAAAGTGAGTTTCTAATAAGTTAGTTTAACTGATTCATTTTGTACCAATGACACTAATTTCTAGACTTAACATAATATATAAGTAAGAAATCGCAAATTTAATTGAAGAAAATAAAATTCAATAAATTAAAACATTTAAAAAGCGAACTATATTTTATATTAAACTACCCTTTAGTTTACTTACATATTTTAAGATAGATATAATATTAAAATGTGTTCACATTTTTCTAAAAATTGTCATTCTCCTTGGAGTACATTATTAAATATTTGTGAGTTTAAAATTGAATTTTATCGCATTATTCTATGAAGTTAAATTAAGCCAACTCTAGAAACTAACGTCATATAATTTTTTTTTCTTTAACTAGGCTTGGAACTTGCAAAAATACAGTTTAGTTGTTTTACCACTAGCCTATTTTCTGAATAAGATTTTTAAGTGTTGATGCTAAATAATAAATCATGAAATCATGTGCAACTAAAAGTGCCCTATAACTATTTTAAAGACATTCAAATGACGAAGAGTTAGGATCAGAAGAATATCTCTACTTAGTATTTAACATGATGTGATGATCTGTCCTCCCAAAATAAATTGGTTGTAAAATTTGGATAGACAAATACAAAAGTAAACCTGCATATTAAAAAATTCAAATCGTTGCACAGTTGCCGATTGAGGCTTTACGTACTGAAGAACTGCATGTCGTTTAGTAGATATTTAATTGGCAGACCACACGAGCGCCAGCACTCGGCCAACAAAGAAAATTAGTACGTGTAACTTTAGGGGTTTAAAGGTTTACAAATTATCAAAATTAAAAATATCATTGATTTGCAAATACTCAATTTAAAAAGTGATCATTAAGATAAACCGTTTAGGGATCCGAAAGTTTTAATTCAGTTGTGGTCTAAATAATGAATTATGACGAGACACGTATCACAAAAAAATTAATATGTGCGTAGGAAATATTTCAGGGATGTGAAGCTTCCAAATAGTGGAAATAGATATATGAAAATTTCGTACATTTTCACGTTCAAAATTTTCATCAATTTATGCAATTTTTATATCTGTGCTTCACATTTATAAAAAAAAATTAATATGTATGAATATCACTCATGGAGCTGTCACGCAAATTATGACATCACAGGCATATCTATAGATTTAGAAAAATATAAATTCATGTTCATTATTAATATAATATTAGAATGATATACTCATTACCTCTTAAGTTAGGGCTTTAGAAAAACGTCTTTTAACATAGTTATAAATTATAATTAATCTTAAAAATTACGCTTATTTACTACGAGAAATTACATTCAATATGTAAAAATAATAGTTAGAGTTTCAGTGCCTGTTAAATATACGAGTATTCCATAAACACGAATTTAAAACACCCCAAATTATACAGTAAATTCTCAAACAAGGATTTATGAAAATTTGAAACCAAATTGATGTAAAATGACGCATAAATGTTTAGGCTGTGCCAGCGCTCGAGCAAAATGTTCATTCTATGTCTAATGATACTCTAATCTCTCTTAGACTTTCGTAATTTATACATTATTTTATGTATAAAAACACTTAAGTAATAAAATTTACCTTTCCTCTATATATATATATATACCTCTTAATTTATTTAAAAAAAACTAACTTTTCATCAATGAAAGCCAAGACGAGCAACATATTAAAATTAAAGGGACAAAATCGGAGATAATGTCTATATTAAATTCCATTTTAAGTTTTTTTCCTTCGTTTTGGTTTTTCCTTGTAGCTACTCTAAGTCAAATATTCAAAATGTTTTTTTTTATTTTTTAACCATTTATTCAAATGAAATAAATGTATAGAACCCATGGTTAAATTTAAAAAAATAGCTAAATATAAGGACTGAGTTTTGATACATACGTGTAATGTACACATGGGATATAATTGAAATGAATTTATAGATTTAATATATTTTAATGTGTTATTATTATTATTGAACTATATAATTATCTTATTTTGTAAAAAATATCTTTTATGAAAATATTGCACAGCAAGATACTTGTCTTATTGGTTCATATATCATCGTCAAAGGTGAATAAGAGTGGGGGTTAATTTCGTACTTCGTCCTTGGAAGCAACGAGGCTACGTTTAAAGGAAAAAATTAAACGTTCATCAGAATATATCTAAAATAGTTCTTATACCGATCACGTGCATTATTCCAAATATTTTTGTTTTCCAAATATGTGAGCAACACAGAATAAGAAAGCATATCATCACTTATAACATGAAACTAGAAGGGTTAGGCATAAGATTTTCCGGAAATTCGCAAAGTTCAACGTAACGAGCAATGTTGTCGAAAATTGTGATACTGACATAATAAAGATCGTTGGAGGGCAAAATGTATGAGTTTTAATAAAAATATTCTTATACTAGACGCAGCCAATCGCACCGATGTATTTTAATATGCAATGGCTTTATTGTGTTGTTCGTAAATTTGTTTGTATTTACCATTATAATCCTGTAGACTTCAATATATATCATCCCACTACTTAATGTTAATATATCCACTATTTTGTAGTTTTCCGTTTTCCCTCATTTCAAAAGTACCTAGGTGAATGATATTTCTCCGGATACTTTGATATTATTAATTATATCTCCATAATTATACCAAATATATACTACAGCATGTGGAAATCTGAATCAAGGGGACGTTAATAGATTAAAGTGCAAAACCGCAAAAGAGAAAAATTCAGACTAACGTAATGAACGATACTGATTATTGTGATAATTTCCAACCAGATAATATGAATGACAATTTAATCAAGAAATCTAGGTCTGGACGTTTAATTAAATTGCCACATAATTGCAATATTTTAATTAACGAACTTCAAAAAAATATCATGCTGTGAAATTATTCCCTCTGCTTCGTGTTAATATATCAACTATTATGTAGTTTTTCCGACATTAATTTTGAAAGTACCTATATTCATAATTTTTCTCCGATTACGATGATTTAATTAATTATATCTCCATAATTATACCACATAAGTACAAACTATACAGCATGTGGAAATCTGGAAACTGTAAGCTATCATATTACATTTTATGTTAATTGAATCAAAAGTTGTTGCTTGAATCTCTAAAAAAAAATATACAGAAAAAGAAATAAAATTTTCTTCGTAATATTAGTGGGATTTTGGCCTGAATAGAATTTTGTCAGACTACATTGTTGCAGTTTTTGTCAAATATTGTAGTGGATGCAATTTCATAAACAAACGTTATGTTAACAAAATTATACTATGATTATAATGATTTCAACACAGTATTTATAATTTTAGCAAATATACGTGAAGAAAATATTTAAGATCAATTTTGTACTTTAAAAAATAAAATATATACATATATCAGTTAAATTCAGTTTAAAATTATAGGAAAATACTATTGCGAATTTTTAGCAATCTTCTTAGATTTTTTAACATGTGTAATACTGACAATGAATTTTTGGGAATAATATTATTTATGGAGCAGAAATGGAAAAAGAGACTATTTTCATTATTTATTTCGGTATGTTTTTGAAACGAGTAATTTTTAAGTCGATTAATTTCGAATATAAATAAAATTTTAACTTTTTTAAGTCGTTATCATAGTATAAAGTGTTGGAATCTTTTTTATCACCAATTGGCTGACTAACAAGTTGCTACTTTTCGGCGAAGTGAACGCCTGAAACTTAATTATTGTGGATTTGAAACAAAGACAGAGCCTAAATTAAATTCATCTACATTTAACGCAGCGGGTACTTACGTATTATACTTTATATTTATTTTCAGCAAATAGGACGGTTTACATACCATATTATCTGGCTATGCCACTAATTACTATTACCACTATTAATTTTATACTTTTTTAAATACAAAGCTTAGTCTCGCAAGCTAAATCTCTTTTAAAAAAATAATTGTCACAAAGTATTAAGGTCTTTTTATCTATACTGATACAAAGGGATAGATCATCCGTGTGGCGTTTTGGACGCTTCATTTTCCGCGCCATTTATTGAACCAAAATACCACCTATTTTTAGGATCACTCTTTGGCTGCCCGTTTATTTTTTGATTCTGCTTGTAAAATTTGCTATTTTTTAAAAATTTTTTTGTTCCTGAGAAATAAATAGCAAAGTTAATGAAAAGTTTTAGACCATAGATTCATTTATTTGAAAGATACAATTTTTAATCTGCACTACAAATTAGAATTTAATTATTAAAAAAAGTAATACTTGTCAAGGCAGCAAAATATTTTCTCTAAACTTCATAAAAATATTAAAGTTTCCAAAATGAATTTAGGGGTCACCCAAATTCTGCCGCCAAATTTATACCTGTGGTCTATTGTTACTTTGTGGTCGTTGTTAAGTAGTTTTTTCATCCGGGGTACATTAAATAAAATATATAGGATTATGGTACTGTAGATTACCAAAGTTATAAAAAGGACTCTGAACTTCACTGTAACTTTTCTACTGCACTAAGTGCATTGCAATGTTAAGTGTTTTCCAGTTTCTTATTAAACCCCTAGCTTCAAAATAAGATGTGAAAGTATTAGCAAGTTATAGCTAAAAAATATTAGCTGATCGCGGCTGAAGCACTTAAAAATCTCGAAAACGACGATATTATTACCGTCATAAGTTTTTAGCCATAAAAAGTATAATATTATTATAAATTTCCAGCAAGTATAAACGTGCGAGAGAGTCGGCTCTTCTGAAATTTAACGGTAACAGTATGTATAAATTAAATTTACTTGAAACAATATACTTATAATTTTTTGTCAATTAAATGACTTGGTCGATTTACATGGGTCGTATATTCATATTTTATACCGGAATACTTCTCAGTCAACAACATTTAAAAGCACATATTAGAGATCGAATTTAAACAAAAATATTTATCTTCATAGGTCGGAAATTAAAAAGATTAGAAGCATCCGTTTGATTTTTAAAAAGCAGTGAATAACTGGTCACCCAATGTAATTCCCGTGAATCTATTAACACATGTGCATCGGTCCGTTCACAGTCAAAAGTGACAGCAATTTTAAATAATGTTATTATTAATTACATTTCAAAAACTTCCTTTTTTACGCAAGTTTCAATTAATATAATTTTATATTTTTATTTTGTGAAGTAAGTGTACTTTGTGCAATAAGATTCCAATTTTTTCTTAATACTTCATACTTTTTTATTGAAATCGATAATTTCGTTAAGGCGTATTTAAAAAAAGTGGGTCTCAATTTTTTATAGTAATTGAAAATTTACGTGCCGAATTCAACTCCCGTTTATACATTTTAATTCCTGTTCGTCCAGTTCGCTTAAAATATTATTATATTGTTCGCTCGTAAATTTTGTAAACTTTCACATCCGTATATCACCACAAAATTTACACTTTTCCAATGTATTTTTAAATTATTGTGGTCTGACAGATATTTTATTTCGAGCTGGGTAGACACGGAACACCCATACTCTCTGAGCGCCTGGCGCTAGTTGAATTGATTTTGTAGGTACGTGCTGTGTTTTACCTGGGCAGGTGAGGGGGTGATTGTAGTTTGTCTCTAGTGCGCTGCTGATTTAAAATATTAGTTTGATTATCAAATATTTTATTTTATAAGAGAATGTTAGCTTAAGCTAAAACAATTTGTTTTTTTTTTAATTTGTTTTGATTTAGTTGCCAATTCTTAACCGCTCCTTAAAATTTGGTCACTGGCCAAAATGTAACCTCGTATTTACAAGTTTTTTATTTAGCTATATTATATATAGTTTAATCAAAAACATTCAGCTATTATAATATACCTATATTACAAAATAAAAAAGGTAGTAATCTTTAAAATGATCCGAATTTACTAAGACAAAATTATTTTCAAAATTGTATTCCACCTTACGTTGAAAATCACCTGTTTTTTATTCGGTCGACAATATTGCAATTTGCTATACAGGCAATGTAAGTTCTACAAATAATTCAATATAATTTTAGCAAAACCTGGAAAATATGGTTGGTGCTTTATAAAGAAAAGCGTATTATGATTATCGTGATTTGTTTTATTATGTAACAGCTCACTCTCAATGTTGTGCTATTAATATAATCCACTCGCGCAAGTAATTATCTTATATGAAAATAACCTTCAAAAGTATTCAAGAAAAAACTAAACGGAGATAAGTTTACCGTTCAATTGTTTCAAAATATGTTAGTTAAACGCCTAAAGAAAGTACATGAAAGAATCGCCTAAATTAAATTGATTTTAGAACTAAAAGAAGACATGTTTATAAGTTAATTACTAAAAAAGGGATCGTGTCACAGTCTAAACGCGTCAGATATTCGATGCGCCACTTTCAATAAAACAATTATAACTCCGAAAGTCGTAACTTTATTGCAATGATTTTTTAACTTGAAACAGAAAAGAAGTATATTTACAAAATAAGTGGAACGCTTTTAGTTATAAGCTTGGTTCCATTTCTGGTCTGAGAAGATTTGATATTCTATGAACCGTAGTGAATTACAGTTTTTCGTTAAAAATCTCATCTTACATATTAACAGTTTTTAATTAATTAATTTTAATTTATTATTTGTGAATTGAGTTTTATTGATGACGTAATATAGTCAATGAAGTTCAGCTTATTCACAATATTTGAATGAAAAACATATCTTGCTTTGACAGGCGAAGTAAATAAAATGGGTGTTAGCAATTGTATTATTTTTCTTTATATCTTTGTTCAATATATTTACATACAATTGGTTTATTTACTGGTTTATTTACAAAATCAGTGAAAGATTTTGAAAAACTTTCTAAAAAATAAAACACGAAATCTAGTCTAACAAAAAAATGTTAAATCATAAACAAGAAATTAAATAAATAGATGGTAACAAATCATTTTAGGGAGTAACAAAGCGAAGATAGTAATAATTATTCCATTAGTGAATACCATTAATTTAACTGTTAACCATTACTTAAATAGAAAATGATGTGAAGCACTAGATGTATTGATAAGACGACTTCAAATAGAAACTACTGAATTGTATTGGCTAATTAAAGACCTTTAACAGAATTACAATTTGTCATTGTCACTACGACTTTTTATATTGAATGTAACATTTTAAATGTTTACTACAAAATAATTATCGTATCTTAGTATTCACTATCATAGCAATCTTTTAATATTAATGCCAAATTTAACTAAAAATCGTTTTTCATAACATTTTTCAGCTTTTAAAATGGAAAGATTTTAAAATGAAACCATCGACGACCAACTTAATCAAAATGTTTTTTTCACGAAATTAAACTTTTCAATTTCGTTTAGCAAACTTTATTAATACCTCTCAATTTAGCGTTCGAAGTGTGAAATATCGTTCGTTGTGTTTTAGAGCAATTTCATCACTAAAGCGTTATCTTCATATATCTTTGTTCTATACTGAATATATCTATGAGTTAAATGCATTTGTTTGTAATTTTATCATGGAGATATATTGTTTATCGTCGAGCGTTATAGAAATAATTCTCTTGAGAATGAAATTATTTAAATCGACTGTTCCGTTGGCAAAAAATTAATAGTTCCCACGAAACATTTTTTTATAAAAAAATTAACCGACTTCAAATACGCACTAAATAAGAAGCGCAATGAAAAGAATAAAATAATGAAAATAGGAGTATTTAGTTAGAAGTTTTGGGGTAAAATATCGTTTTATCGAATATTATTAATATATTTTAAAAATACTGCTACCGCCAGAGAGTTTTGGAAACGGTCGGAATACATACACACATACACACTCACACACACTCACGCACGCACACACACGCGTACCCACGCGCACAAACACATGCGCACATTTACGGATACACGCACGCAGGCGCGGAACACGCACGCACGCACCACATATGTACAAATACATTCATTTATGTGTACACATAGACATAGGCATATAGATACGGACACAGGAATCGCAATTTCCTCTTTTGGTTCACTGTAGTTAATAGTTCAGGGCTGTATACAGCTGTATATGCATTCTGATTGTTACGTATCTCTATATCTGACAATATACACCTACTTACTTATTTCTTATCTGCCTACCTATATACTAATATTTAATCAATTAGTGCATTTGTTTATATTTGTACATACTAACTTATTTGCCTACATGTTAATATTTTAGTTGTTTCACACGTTTATACGTATCTGTATATACTAATCTATCTATTTACTCTGTTATTTTCTCGATGAGTTTACTCTTTATCAGTGAAGAGTTCCTATCACCAGCCTCCGGCCTCATTATTGTATACTGATATTACTAAAGTACAAATTTATGCCACCCTTAGTCCAATAAAAATTTTGGAGACTTTACTATTATATTATCTTTAGACACATATCAGCCTAATTGGATTAAGGCGTTGGTGCTCTTCATTGTTGAGGAAATCTATAGTGTACCATCAATTTTCGGGGTCAAATTCCAACCAACCTTTTATGATACTACGCCGGGGTCATTCAGATAAAGAAAAATGATCCAAATTGGTTTTCGAATCCTAGAGATGTGATTTAGTATGTACAACACAGACCATTCCATTGCACCATCAGATTGAGATAGTAGAATCTGGAATTCAATGCCAGAAACTCTGCTTGAAGCCGACGATACTAACTGAAAAACAGCAGATCTTCAAGTCACTCCGTTTAGGCAGGCAGTATCCTAAAAGCACCGGGACTGCAAGAATCTAAATAATAATTTTAATGCAGTAGGGTATCAAGTCTCACGATTTAAACAAATAGTCTTCCCAAAGCCCGAAAACTGAGGAGTTGGAACCCGAATTTCAACGGTAGAGTCTCAATTTTAGATTCCCAATACTAATTTAAAAAAAGCAGATCCTGAAGTATCGTGATTTATGTCGGCAGTATCCCTGTAGTATCAGAACTGAGGAACTAGGAGTTCAATGACAGTCTCTGCTTAAGACCCACAATACTAATTTAAAAACAGCAGATCCCCATGTCTCACGGCTTAAAACTGGGGCGATACCCCAGTAACATGAGAACTGTGGAGTTGGAACTCGAAGTTTAACCACCGATTTTCTTGCCTAAGACCCAAAATACTAATTTAGAAACATCAAATCCACATGTCTCACCATTTAAGAAGGCAGTACTCCCACTGAGTCTGAGACTGAGAAATTGTAACCCTGATTTTAATGGCAGAGTCTCCACGTAATACCGGCAATACTAACTGAAAAACAATACACCTTTAAGTCTCACAGTTTAGGCATACAACAATCCTGCAATATCAAGATTGATGAGTGAGAACTTCATGTTTTATGACAAGGTCTCTGCTTCAAATTCACGACACTATTTTAAAAAGAGAAGATTTTCAAGTTTCACGTTTGAGGTAAGCATTATATTTGCAGCATTAGAATTTATAGACAAAAGGTTAACATTAAAATAATATTGCTCCATGACAAAATATGTGTTTTGCACACATGTTTCATGAGAACCGTTTAAGGAATTGAAGGATCGATCGCAAAATTTGAAATAACAACAACTACGACGTACCGAACGAGAAGTTAAATAAAATCATATAAAAACCTGGCTTCGTACATACACATATAAAACTTACTCATCTATTTACATTGTCACTTTCTTGCTATGTCAAGGCAATTTAAATGAGTCCAAACTCATTACGTGTACACTTCATCACTGAAGAGTTCCTGTCACCAGCTTTCAACTCCATCACTGCATCCTAATTTTGCTAAAGAGCAAATTTAAATCATTGTGTCTTGTTAAACAAAAGTCGATCAAGGCACCTGTGTTATTCAATGTTGAGGAATTTGCCTGTGGAGTATGTGTCTTTAATTTCCAGGCAGAATGTGCCTTTAATTTCCATGGCAGGTCCTCATAAATTTATAAACCTACACTCCAGGTATACTAAAAAAAAATCATGCAAATCTGCTGATAAATACCGGAGATATGAGATACACAAAAAATTTATATTCTTGAGGCTCCACTGGAGAAGTGAAAACTTTTACAATCAATATAATCGTACTGTGTATATTGGAAACCTTGAACGTGAAATTAAAAAACAAAAATAAATAACATTAATGGTACTCGCGTACATTCACCTACACATTCACGGAGACACGTAAACAAACCAAAACAATGCAGTCCACATTCAACTGGTAATATTTTATTCACTTGGACACTAACTGATATCATAATAAATATGATATATTAATGCACACGAATACTCTTAATAAATATATAAAATGTTTGCAATTTCATGCAAAAGACACTATTTAATTATTATATTCATTTATGTAAAGAAAAATTACACGTATCCATTACAAACTTGAACTTTATATATTGAGAATGCCCCGAAAGCGGGGAAGTGGACTAATTTTTTGTAAATTTAAAAAATATACAGTCCCTTGTAGGATGAAAATGAATATAAAGTAAAATATTTACCGCACCCGTTATATTTAAAACTATTAAATGTTCAAATCAGATAATTATCTATTCAGATGTAGTACTTTTATTTTATATGTATTCGCCAGGGTTGGGCAGTGTTTGGCACAACCTCCAAAAATATCCAAAATAATTCAAGTTATACTGGGTAATAAATATTAGTATTAATATTGATTTGAATGCATGATTAAAGCAAATATATGTCTATTTAAAAAACTAGATGTCAATTTAAAATCACATTTTTGACTGTGCCGGCACCTGCTAATTCTTCCCGGAAAAATGCTCGCCATGCCATTGTGTATATGCAGTATATGCAATTATATTGTATTATATTTTTGCTAGATTTTATCCCAGTTCCTTAACCTAACCACATTCCAAACTTTCTAACACAATCCCAATGGAAGATACCCACCACCATCCCGTGATTTGCACTGACGAATAACACTGGTATGTGGAATTTTGAAATATATCATATTACAGAAAATCACTTGTTGGTCTTTGAGCGTGAGCGCGCACATGTGTTTTGTGTGTGTGTTTGCATGTGCGTGCGCATGCGCGTATGCGCGTGTGCGTGTACGTATGAGTGTTCGTGTGCGTATAAGTGTGCATGTGCATGCGCGTGTGTGTCAATACACGGACAGGTACGCAACGTTTATGAAAATATTAAGTTTCTGTTGGCACCCAACACTTTTTTCATTAATTCTCCACTTCAACTTGAGACATTCGCGTATTAAACAAATTTTAACAGTAATAATTATTGAATACTGTTTATTTGAGAAAAAGCATCATGAAATTGATAGACTCAAATTTTGTTCGCTTCCACATAAATGAGATATCAATTTTTGGTCCAAATTCCAGTAAATAATTTTCGAATTTCCACTAGTTTTTTTTTGTATTATTAGCCATTTACTTTAGATATCTCAGAAGTCGTTATGATTTATGACTACTTCCATAAAACTTAAATTTAATTTAATAAAATAATATTTTTTAACTAATCATACTAAAAGTTTCTACCATGATTATTTAATCGTGAACGACACTGTTCACGTATAGTTAGGCATCAGGTTCAAATGTACAAACAACAACATTTTGCCAGGGAATAACATTTCTCATCATTGTTTAACGGAAACCTCTGCTGAGCGCCCATCTATCCAAACATTGCGGATGGGGTAATGTTTTCTGAATTGTTCATTAATCTTTATGTTTTCAAAATAAAAAGAAAGCAATTTTTATAGTAATTATATTTTAATATCTTAAATTGTATAGTAATGTAATTTTAACGTCTCCCTGTTGCAAAATATTTTTGTTATAATAATTCCCACAAAAATCGGTCCCACAAAAAATCAGAGGGCTCATGACCGACTTTCGTTATGAGGTACAATATGCTAACTTGCCTGTAAACAAAAAACAGTATTCGTTATCAAAAATAATAAATTATTATTATAATTTATTTTTTTATTATTTTTCAGTACGTTTCTGTACGTATATAACGATATAGTGGTTCTAATCCTAAAAAAGGAATTTTTACTCTGTATTTTACTATCATTTAATAGAAAACCAGTCCCATTACGTTAATTTGTGATTATTCGTACCAACGACTCAGGTCACTTAAATAGCTCTAGCTCCGTTGTTTATTTCTTGATTGTAATGATTTAAAGTCCATTAAAAAGCTGATAAAGTAACAATGCGTTAAAAAATAAAATAAATTTCCTTGACTCTGACGGTTAGCGACCTATGTACGTAATATTTTTTTTTAAATGTGTTATTTTTTAAATATCTTATTTGGTATTAGCTTTACATGAATAAATGTATGAAATGAAATAACGTGCATGGTATTGTCTTTCATTTGACACCTTATTTAAGTAAATCAGTCCAGTAATTATCTATAAATACCGCTAAATATGATAGGCCCGGCCGCCATGTTTGTTACAGCTCCCGCTCCCCCATACCACTACGAAGTGACTACCCCGCTTTCTGTGTTCAGGAAAACATACCAAATAAGTTCCACGAAAATTGGTATTTGAAGATTTTTTTGCAACTGGGTCTCGTACTACAATGGATGGAACTTGTTTGTGCGTGTTTGCTGTGCAGTATTTGTTTTACCTGTAACGTTATCGGACCAGTGTAACCTCATTAAAATACGCATTTTTGCTTTTATTTGTTTTCAAAAACCTTTTCATTTCACTTAAATTGCCAACTCGAATTGTAAAATGTAAAGAGTCAATTTTTATTTATTGATAAGTTTTAAAATTGCTGTGATGTTTATTATAATAAGGATTAATAAATTTATCTAACACCGCCACTTTTGTTCCACGTATTTCTTCAAGTGAGATCTTTTTTTTATTTTGCCTTGTCCAAAATTGTTCGATGGGAAAAGATTTGTAATTTGTTTCAGGTGTATTCGGCGGTAGGTAGTTTATGGCCGAACGCTTCAATTTCGGGTATACTCGGCATTAGGCTAAGTACGATTGAACGAGAGGACGAGGTCAGTAATTTTATAATTAGTTCCTTACTTTATCAGTAAATCATTGGCGCAGGGGTAAAGCGCTAGGTTATGTGCGAAACGCTACGGGATTCTAAGTTCAAATCTCGATGATTATGTTTATCTTTCTTTGATGTTTTATGCTTTCTGTAAAAATATTATTTAATAATACAATTAAAATAAAACTGTCTATACCCCTATATAACACCCCCACCCCCCTAGGGTATACTCAGTATTTAAATGTCACGTTTACAATGACAATGTATATTATCTCTTTATAAAAATGTATTCTTTTATTACGTCTTAAAATTTGCACATGATTTAAAACTTCATATATTCTGTCATATTTTTTATGATATTATCTGAAGTCAAAGTGGATAAAATATGATCCGTTGAACGCGAACTGTACTGGTTTGTTCACGTACCTCCGTGAATGTGTTACACGACTACTATTAACGACTGCTATTATTTTGTACTCAAAATCTTCAACGTACACATTATAATTGTATTGATCGCCCAAGTTGTTTTCACTTTTGAAGTGTGCAAACCATATTTTTTAACTAAAAACACGTAACAAGATTATGAAAATATTCCTAGTTTATCTACAAAAGATAATTAATAATTTTCACGGACTTTTTTTCAGATATTCCTAGGCCCTGCAATCCGCGTACCTGTTATTAGTGTATTCGTTATAGTTTTGCCAGCGTTCGTCACGAAAGCGCCCAGACTACCGACGATATATTAACTGTATATAAAAAAATATACAACATATGGGCATATTATATAACCGGTGGTAATCTGAAAACTACTTGTATAAACTATTTTATTGTGAGAGTTGTAGTTCAATAGTTTTGGCGTGAATACCCGAAATAAACAATCAACAACAAAATTTTACTCTTAATAATATTAGCATCGTAACAAACCGATTATTTGCAATGATTAAATATTTTGTAGTTTAATACGAAATAAAGATTATGATTATTAGTAAGTGTCAGTTATATCCAGAGCATTAAATTCAGCAGAGCACAGAATTACATTCGGAAAGCATTTCATTTTGAATGACAGAGCATGTATCTTGCTCTATGGTTTGAACAAAATATATACCTACGAATAATTTAAGTACATAATTTTACCAACACGTATCCGCATACGTGAGTGTTTTTAATATCAAACAAAATGAAAAAAATGTCATAATTTGTGTACTTATTTATCTTCACTTAATATGGTCACTTCAATCCGTGATAGTATTTGCAATACACTCATTCGTAGATTGCAATACACTTATTTTTTTAAAATCGTACCATTTTTTTCTGAAATTTAAAAATTGTAACAAGTCGTTAACATTTAATATGGAAACACTCAAAAATATCTATTTAAACCAATCGGAATGTCTGAATCTTTCGAAGTGATAGTTTTTTTTTTCAATGGCAGTACGCACAATGCAAATTAATGGTTTTTTTAAATTTTTGTAATATGTTCTCGAGTAAAGATAATCAGTGAATATGTCGTTTGTAGTACGATTATTTGGACTTGATTTTAGTACTTTACTGATTGTACTTACTTTAGTGATTGTAGGCTAAATGCAATAATAATACTGCTGAAGCTCTCTGGAACGATATTCGATCCAAACTTCGGTAAGTTACTATATAAGTAACATAACCATATTCTTAAACAAAATAATGTGCATTTCAGTTACTACATGTACGTACTAATTTTCAAATACAAGCAAATATATTTAAATAAGCGCACATCTTTTTACTTAATTTCGTTACTTTACTAGTTATTACGAATGTAATTTTTAAATAAGTTTGCTAAGTTAATTAGGAAATTAACCTACGCTTTTTTTTCCATTTTGTTTTCAACAGATAAATGACAATTGGTAATACGCTACATGTTGCCAAACTGACAATTGGCACTATTTACAAAGGGTGCTAATTTACACATAATCATGATTTATTTATGATAAATTAAAATTTTAAATATTTTATAAACTATAAAAAAATAGCACACAACATCACTTATAGATATTAGAGATATTACATTGAATTGGTAATATTATGCAAGTTTCTTGTAGTGAGTTGGATTCTTTAGATCCTGTAGACAGTAGTTTATATTGTATAATATGTAATATATATACATATATATATATATATATATATATATATATATATATATATATATGTGTATATATATATATATATATATATATATATATATATATATATACATATTTATTCCAATTTCTTATCGCAAAACATCTTCAATATATCGTCCTATCACTCCCAGCAATAAAATACTTAAAGAGCAGTCAGATAACTATTCTCCCAAATTAATATCACTAATAGAAAGGTTTTCGCAATGTGTACATAACGTTTCTTCCTTAATTTTTGTTATATTTGCTACGTGAACTATCCCCGTGAATCTGCAAAATGCAATGATATATCGATTTATTCTGAAGTATCTATTTATTCCAGTTTACTTCATGAAAAATGTATAAAATTATTTTTTATATAGTAAAATTGAAATATCACAATAAGGTTTGTCGAAACTAAACTCAAAAAAGTAAGCAAAAGCGACTTGTTGAGCGTGAAGAGCCGGCCTATCTTGAATTCAGCGAAGCCAGGTGTTGAAAGCAGTTGGCACAGGTCTTCCAACATGGGTTGAATTTCGTTCGCTGAAGAAAAATTTCGTGTAGTGAAAATAATTGCTCAAAAGATGAGAAATAGTTACAAGTAAATGTAATAAACCTTGGCAAGTATCTGCATGGCTCTAATATAAACAGTTAACTTACGTATTTTGTTATACAGAATTAATTTCATTCCAAGTGTCTGAGTAAACCGAAGTCGTTGCGTAAGTCTCTCGCTAGTATTGCATATGATGATCAAACCACCTATCAAATGCGTTATCCATGCCATCATAGATGCAGCTAATGTGTATAATTCAGTCTGTGAGATCAATACCATATGAAGTAATTAAAAAACTTTATAAAAATTGAATTACAAAATTAAAACTTTGGTAAACATTTACTTACCTCGGAGGCGGCAAAATTAATGATATGTTGAAGTGAAACAAATACATTTCCAAAAGAAATTGAAAATACTAGTAAAATCTGTAATGAAATAAATATCGATAAAGATCATATTTATCTTTAATGGTGTATTTTTTAAATGAATTAGAAATAAATTTAAAGGTAAACATGTATATTAAACCGATCGTACCTGGGTGATTTTCTAAATTATGCAATTTTCTAACAAAAAAGCTAATCAAAATGCTTCTAATATAAGGAATGATCTGAAAAATATAGCTATATATATATATATATATATATATATATATATATATATATATATAAGTTAATCTCCATATTTAGTAAAGACACAACTTAAAAAGAATTAATAAAAGTACACTTTTATTATTTTCTATAAAGTTAATACTTTTTTCCATAAAACCCAATGTTGGCAAAACTAAACTAGTCATGATGATGCAATATTTTAAATATAATAAAGAAATAACATCTTACTTGTAAGTAGGAGGCTTTATTTAACATAATACAAATGTCCCCAATCTTTATAAATAGTTGAGTCGTTCTGATAATAACAGAGCTTACGTCTTCAAAAGTTCTCATCGCATTGTAATCACCACGTAAGCAATGACTGTTAATGCCATTGTTCAAGTTGCAAAGGTGTGAATTTCCATATTCAATTCTTCTCACAATATCATTTAACGAAGTATTAAACAGAACACATTCAACATCGCAATACCACATAATAACGTAGTAAATAATATCTCGTGGTTCAAACTTTTTGACATAAAATGTATAGCTTATAAAAGCCGTTGCAAAGTAAAGTACAGTAATAAAAATACAATTTGAAAAATGTTTTTTCTGTTCGTTTCTCCGTAAACCTTTTTTAAAATCAAAATCTAAGTAAAAATCCAATATTTCCATTTGGGCAATAAAGTGTGGAAACTTATTTGTTCCCAAAAATGTATTTGTAAATATGATATAACTTAAGAAAGCTGAAAATATTATTTCGTAGATGGTTTTCATTATACTACTCTCGTAGGTAAAACAGAGTACAATTCTCGAAGGAAGAAGTATCAAGAGACATATCGATGCGTATGATAAAAATATTATACGTCTGATTATCGTCATCCATGTGCCTGAGAATAATTTAGACTCCTTTGAGTATGCGTCCCTCTTAATACAAATTAGCATTTCTAAATACTGAAAATACTTCCAAGTACTTTTATAGCTAACAATTTCCATTTTAATTCATTTAATATTTATTCCACAATTAATTTTAAGTTGTTGTATATCAATGGTATGTAAGTAATATGAACTCTATTTTTATATATCTAAATTATTAAATATTTGGAAGGAACACAAGACCACCACCAACCAAGTTACCAAACACAAGTTTCACCTGAACGGACACAATAAATCAACATGAGCAATAATCGATTTATTCAGCTGATTAGTTATCGTAGATAAGAAATTCGTTCGAGTGGCTAATGTTCCTTTTATACACAATTAAAATAATTGTTAGGTGATTAGGCAATAAATTGATTTCATAATTAACCGTTGTACATGACACAAAATACAGTACAGATCGAAGTTAAATTAGGAATTGTGGGAGTTGAGTAGGGTAAATAATTTAGGAGAGGATTATGTTTTGGGGTTACTTATTGAAAACTTAATTTGATAAAATAGTAATTACCTCAATGCTAAAATTGATTGTAATGCTTCACTAAACCGAAATTTTTAAATATCAATAAAATTCGATATTTTTTAATTATTTATATGATCCAAAAATGGATTAGATTAAAGAATGAAAGCGCCCACGACGCTGAAGGCCACCGCAGTCAACATAGGAACCGTACGATTGTGAATCTATTGAAACCAAAGCAGGGATCGAGCGACTGAAACTAACACAACAATCACGCTGCCGTTTCACGGGTTTACAACCTCTAATACGAGAGTTGATGACCGCACAAAGGTACCGAATTGTACACAAGAGACAGAAATTCAGTACAATTCTTCAGTGTGCAGTTTTTTAGCAATTACTATATGTCTAGCAATTATTATGGTTATCCATATTTCTAGCATACACTATAAAGAATTCTATTTCAAGCTCAGCGCATTCAAGCAGCTTAAAGGTGAGTTTCAGTACAGGGCCACCAACAGTGCAGCAGTTAAGATATCCAACCTGGTATAATTAAATATTAAATAGATCGAACAATACAATCTACAACATTTGCTGGTCCACAAGCCAATGAATCATCAACTACTGAAGATTTAGACCAGAAATTTGACTGCCACACCAGTCTGATCCAAAAACTGCAATGGACAGATGTGTTCTTCGAAAAGGTAAGGAAACTCATGACGCTGTGGATAGACGTCCATTTGGTTGTAAACTTGAACGCAAGGAGGCAACTATTAGGTAGACCTGACTGACGTAAGAGCGAATAGGCAGGCACACATAATAATCGTCTTTTTCTGCTCATCATCCATTCCCGAGCGCACAGACCCGGATCAAGTTAATTGAATTAGACGCCCCTTATCTCCTGGCAGAGCTAAAAGAAATGGGCTGCAATTGAAAAGTAACTGGTAAAGATATGTCTCCATACTGCACGTATAAGAACAAATCTGGGCGACGCATGTATCAGACCACGCCAAGCAACCGGTAATTTTGGATGGCTACCATCTTTTTACTCATCTTATAGTCCTTTGGAAACATTGCTATGCCGGCCACGCAAATTATGAACGCATGGTCAACGAAATGCCGCGACAACACTGGATCTTCCATTTGGCCGACCATGCGCGCAATAGCGCATCACTACTTCTTTGTATAGTATGTCGGGCCAAACCAACAATTCCTGTAATGGGTTATTTACCATCTGTTCGCTTCAATAATTACCGTTGACTATTACCAAATTGCAAGGCTGACCACTTCAGCTCAATAAATGTGGCCGTCGGACGGAAACACGAAAAGGGGTTGGTCACCCTTTCCACAGGGAAAAGTTCCAGTACAGTGCTTTCAACAGCGCAGAGCAGTTTAAATCAATCGTATAAAAACACAACAATAAAGATACAAGGAGATGTTTTCTATATGGAAATGGCAATAGTTGTTAAGAGAAATACAAAGAGAGAACAAATTAACTAATTCCCAGACTTGGACGGTGACAACAAAACGTTTACGATTAATTCATATTTTGAAAGGTCTGTATGATAATTCATTACGGCTGTTTATTTAAAACTTGAATTTTGAGAATGTTTATAATTCACAATTTAACAACAATATCTTTTGTTATACTCTTTACTCATATGAAATCATAGTTAAGAAATTATATAAATATAAATATATGTGTATATATATATATATATATATATATATATATATATATATATATATATATATCAAAGAGTATTAAAATATTTAATTTAAATGCCTTAATACAAAATTTTGTTAAATATGGCTAACCATATAAATTAAAAATGGCGCACTTGGAATTTATGTAATGATGGTTTACAGGTATCATATTACCAATATTCGAATAATTTGTCAGGTCAATATTCAAATAATATCTCGATAACCTATGTAAATTTGTTATCCTAACACTTGTTTATGTTTATATCATATCTAGTTTAACATAAAAAATTATCTTGTTTATTGTCAAATGTATTGAGAAACTCAAGAATCTCAGCAGCGACTTATTTCGTTACACTTGTTTTCAGTGAAAATTATCAGTTGTGGTAAACTATAATCGTGACCGAAAAGCGCTGAGTAGAAAATTTTTAAGTTTCAATGAATTTCCTTTTTAATAGGAAGATCATGAAATAATAAAAATGAAGTTGTTTGATATTAGGTGCTACACTATCTTTTACAAAATCGAGTGTTATTTGCTTGCACGTTGTACATATTTTGCATGCAATAAGTCAATGTTTAAAGAATAATATTGTTTGAAATCTCTTATTAGACTCTATATCTGCAGATATTTGCATTAAGGTTAATAAAATTAACGATAATTATATGTTTTATTAACACGAATATGCACTTAGATATTTGTCGGAATAATTCGATTGAATCTATTGAAGTGATTAAAAGATTATGAAAATTCATTTGTGTTATTTTCAATTCACATTTTATTTACTTGTTGCATATTTTTGGCGTTAATTTTGTTGAGTTCATTATCCCTTAATTTTTATTCACAACTAAATGAAACTAAATAATGTAGTATTATTTCTACTTCATTTAAATTCTTAACCACGACCTAAGCTTTGTTGCATGAAAACATCTTCAGGTGCTCAATAGATAACTTTAACAAATTGCTGACTTTAAGAATTGCAAATGAAGATGTTATCATACAACGAAACCTAGGTCGTGGTTAAAAATTTCAATAAAGTAGAAATAATATCACATCAAGTAGTTTTTTTTAATTGTGAATAAAAACTTTATTTGTTATTATATTATTACCAAAACGTTTGCTTTTTGCGTGTCTTTTTATTTTCTTTGCACCTGATTAAAATTTATGGTGTATTTTAGACACAGAATACAGTCGAGTAAGAGGTACCGGACAAAGCGGTTAGCCATTATTTGTTCAGATAATGAAAATGAGCATCGTAGATGGTAAGTTTTCATGGTAAGTTTCAGGTTTGCATAAAATGAATCTAAAAATACCATGTGACATGTGCTGTATGAAAAGTTTTATTGCCCCGTGAAGTAAAATTTCGAAGCACAGTGAAGAAAATGCTACTGCATGAGAAATGCATTATGCAGCATCCCTTAAGGGGAAAGAGAATTTATAGAGACTGGAACAATATATTTCTTCTACAAAGTTTTGTCTTGGATTCTTTCTTACACTATTAATTTATTATCTACCCACACGAATAGATTTATGCAGCGAACAGTTAAAACCTAATAAAGTTCATCTGAAGCTGTTTCTAAAGGCAACGATTTTTGTATGTTAGCACAGAAAATTTTTGTGAGTGCTCAATTGCCAACTGCCCAAAAATGGTTTATAAGGGAAATTAAAAATTTACTACTGCAAGACAACATGACCTAAAATACCAGGGTCGTCTTTGTTCAGCAGAATCTTGTCTAACAAAATATGTGATAATATAATAACAAATAAAAGAGAATAGGGGCAGTAATAGAAAAAATACTGGGCAAGAAAATGGTTGTAATTAACGGGAGTTACAGAAACATTTTTTTCTTTTCAAATGACCTTTTAATGTTCGATTGTGGGCGCATTCTGTACATCAAGCCCTAACTTGTCGCACAGTATTGCATCATTAACAGGGAAGAAATACTCATGGAAGGATATCTGTCTCATGTTTAGAAATAAATAAAATGAGGAGATTTTCAATGCTAACTCCAAGGTCATGCACGACGAAGCTGAGAATCTAGAGGTAAGGTAAGCAGGGCCACGAGAATACTTAAATTTAAAAAGAAGGCAGAAAAATAAGCAAGATGTGCCGGCAGTGAATATCCTATCAGCTCACCTGCTGTCTGTAACGGACTCTAACCCAGTTGGGTGGAAGCGCTGTGATTGTAGATACGGGACACTATTAGGGGACATTTGAAGGTCCCTTTTTGTATGAAGTGGATTCTTACGGGCCCCAGGAGGGCTCTCGAGACAACCCAGGTAGAAATGGTGGGAGTGGTGTACCTACGACACATTCAAACTACGTGAGGTCAAAAATGTAGTATATGCACAAATTTCGAAGTTGTCTTGACTGTTCGTTCATTAAACAATCCTGAGTGAAATGCAAATAGCCAAGCAAAGGTGGCGAATAAGATGTGATGATCGTTTGATATTGATTGGAACTTTAGTTTTGTTTTGATAAAATTTAGATAAATGTTGTAAACGTTTAAAGTATTCTGTAGAAAATGTTATGACTAACGTTGTTTATTTGCCAACAAGTGAGTCACAAAGTATTACTAAAAATTATGTGGTAAACAGTATTTAAAATATTTATATTACACTGAATTTCCACATACAAAGCTTCAAACCAAAGTCCCAAATACGCGGTAATGGTGGACATCAATTTTTTCTTTTTGATGTTTGTCAGTAATATGATGCATACCTGATGTATGCAGACATTATTAATAGGTAGGGTGTAAACAGAACTCAATAAAATGTCCATATACGTAGATCAATCTTATGTTTTGGTAGTTGTGTTGAGTATTTAAGAGATTCCACAAGGTGATAAACTAATGACTGTTAATTCAAAAGGCGTTCAGTCAATAAAATGTCAATTGTTTCTTAAACACTGAATAAAATAGTTGTGCTGAAATTCAGTGGGGACGAAAATATTTTAACAAGATTTAATATGGACAGTGTATCGATTGAAAATACACTTTGGCCAATCTTAGTATACCAGCAAATATTTGGCATTTTGAGAAAAACTGTACACCGAAGTTCTACCAGAGTTACATTGTGGTGCAGAAAATTATACAGTTTATTAATTAGTGCAATATTGATCGGGTTGCATGTGGCATTGTTAGTCATAAATGACCATCATTACGTCTTATTCGTATTTAATACATTTCAGATGATTTTTGCTCTGCGTTCATTGTTGATTGACATAACATGTGACAGAAATATGTTTAAAGAATTGATTTTAAAAATTCAAGAAATAGATGATCTTTTCAAACCAGAGCAAAGAAGAAATTTGTTGAGATGTGATAAATGTCGAAATCTTATAATTATTGGCCTTCTTGCAACTTTTCATATATTTTATACCGCAGTTGGTTTACATGTCGCAATAAAATATTTTCTCAACATTTCCTTTACTATAGTATTCAATATTATTACTGCCATTAATTTTGATTCAGAAATAATGTTGCTTTGTTTAATATTATTTAGTGTAACTAAGCGTGTAGGGACGTTGAAGGCTTTCTTAAATTTAAAAAATAGACAAAATATGGTCGCACCTGTCGATGCCATATTTGGCAGCCCACGATATAATCCCAACTCCAATAACCATTTTACATTTGCATTGCCCCTTAATGAAAATTCCATTTATTACTTATCTCAGTTCTATATTCATTTGTTAGACATGTGCCGTTACTTAAACAAAGTGTTTGAATTTCAGGTTCGTATTGAAATTTTAAATAAATTTTAATAGAATTTTAACTATAAACAACACTCTCAAAAAAGGTGAAAGAAATATTATGATGAACTTAATACCTTTAACTTTGTTTTTCAGCTACTCATGCTACTACCTCTGATATTTTCTAACATTCTAATTGTCATGTATCATTTTCTTAATCTTTTGAAATCTAATGTAAGTATTATTAAAATATGCATTAACTAATTTAACTTGCAGCTAAATCCTGTTTTATAAACTACTGACCCGTAAATATAAAAGAATAATGCGATCACAGCGCACAATGTATTAGGGACAAATAATATTATCTAAACTTACAAATCCCTCAAAAAATAATTAAAATGCTCACAAGGAAATGTGTCATATATTTAATTCAGCATATAGGAAAACTTTGTAGATTTTTTCCTTTGTAATTTAAATATATTTAGGTGCATAACACTTTCACTATTTTATAGGAATGAGTCCAGAAAAGATATTCAGAACTAAAGAGCATAACGCCATCGTAAAGAAATAAAAGAGCTGTGTTTCAATTGAGCACGAGAAATAATAAGAAATTCATTTCCTTTATATTTGAATCTATTTATCATATTTTGTTATAAGAAATATTATTATTAGATACAATTAAATGAAACTACGTGAGTATTTGTTTCTTTACCTATTTTTGTTGTATTACTTGTATTACAGAGATCTTTGCTCATAGCCCACCTGAATATGACGTAATATAACGAAACCTAGGTCGTAGTAAAGAAAGTAGAAATAATACTAGTTTCATTTAATTGTCAACAATTAATTTCTACAAAGTTAGCGCCAAATATATTCAATTATTATTAGACTTACTGATGACGCATCTGATTAACATATTGTACTTTACTTGGTTGTTTTTGTTCATTATCCGATGTATAACATGTTTTGTTTGATTCTTTCGTTTTATCCATTTTTACATTTAATTTTATTTTCTTTCTGTGCTTCTAACATGACATATTATGCCCTGTATATCAGTATAATTACAAAGTGTATACCAGTACCATTAGAAGTAAACTAAATAAAGATAATCATTTTTTAAGTTGGTTTATATTTTTCGTCAACTTGTCTGGCATTTTTATTAACTATCGGTTACTTGTTCATAATGTCGAATTGAAAATATTAGATCTCATTAGTTAAAGTCCCATATAAATCAGTTTAGTCATTCTTTAATATATAGTGAAACGATAAACTTTAAATTACATAACATATCCTTTTGGAATTTTCAAATTATAAATTTTCTTGCAAATATAATTAGAGAGATCTGAGTGAATCAAGGAATGAGTGTCCTGTAGACTACCCTAGATATGAAAAATGCTCATCTCAATATAACATTTGTATATTTTATGTGAATTTAAACATGTCCTTTACAGATTACTGATTACTTTTATTATATGATTACTTTTAAAACGAAGACCATATTTCAGACTTTGAACGAATCAGTTTCCATCGGTCTCACATTATGGCCATTACGTTACATTATGCTTTTGATAACCGTGTGTCTCCTGTGTGAGAAAATGTACTTACAGGTAGAAACTGCAATCTGATGAGATGAAACTGCATCTCTTTTGACATCAATTCAGGTGGACGGAGAATTACGTAAGTGAACACTTTTTCTTTATTTATAAAATATGGACAATTAAATGATACTACGTGATGTAGTATTATTTCTATTTTCTTTAAGTTCTTTACCACGACCTAGGTTTCGTCATATTACAACATCTTCAGGTGGACTATTAGCAAAGATCTTTGATAAACTGAAGATGTAATACAACAAAGCTAGGTCGTGGTAGAGAACTTAAAGAAAGTAGAAATAATACTACATCCGTAGTTTCATTTAACTGTCGATAATGAATTTTTACAAAATTAACGCCAAATATATTCAATATTATAAAATATTGTTATGTTCCATTCATATTCCCCCAATGTAATTGCTAAAGAATTTGATTGGATTTTCAATTCTCACGCTAAGAATATATACGAATAACATTATACTTGAGGATGTTATGTGAGGTGCTTATCAATGACTGGGGTGCTTGTCAAGAACAATATTTTAAATATTACTTTAGACGGCATTCTGAATGCTTTCTTTTACACCTCAATTACTCTCGTGTGCATACATGTGCAAAATCGTTTTTTACACTTGCTCAAACATCCTACCTCATAAATTTTACAATTTACCTGGTAAATTATTTTAATAACATCATGGTGTGAAGTTCTGTCTAGTTGTATTCTTCAAGTGGTTTTCATATACTAAATGAATATCATAAAAAGTTATCACAAATTAAATAAATTTGTAATGACGTTGATTCTTTTAAGTATATCCTATCAAATGTTTGTGCTATTTCGTGTCCAAATCACTGATGTATTCTAATTGTTCATTCATGATTACGCTATAGATGCAATGCGTAGTCTGCGTCTTCTTCTCTTTCCGTTTAACTTGATTGCCATCGGTACCTGTTTCATGCAATACAACATCTCGGCACTTTTTAAATTACAACAATTTTGATATTCTTATTTTCCTGTTACTGCAGTCGGATCTGTCAAATATTGGAATAACAATGTCACTATTCTTCATTGATGCCATTTTGGACGCTTTTTAACTAAAATTGATTGCTTTTCAAATCCCTTAGCCACTAATGACCCATTGTGATAGAGCAATCGTGTGTTTTATCGATTGTAGGAACATTCTCATATTATCCTACTAAGTGCACCGCCCCTTTAATACAATGTAAATTTTGTTTTGTACTTGTATTTATCCTCTTTGTTGCTTAGAGGAAAGTTAATCATTTAACAAATTATTGATCTATTTTCTTTATGATTACATAATGTATTTATACAAAGTTAAGTGAGTTTGTCGTGCAACACGTATTCGACATTGAGAATTGAACTTCCAACTATCCTTTTATATGCGTAGTTCATTTGTCACAAAGAGGCCATTTAAGGAGAATTAATGAGAAAATATATATAAATATACATATGTTTAGATTTATGTATATATATATATATATATGCAAGGCCACCTAAGAAAATAGGGGACGTCAAAGCTTTTTCCAAATCATCACCATATATTGCCAGTGACTTTATGGTTTCAGAGTTATTTTTCGTACTTTTTTTTATTATAGTCAAAATTTGACGAGTTTTTTTTTATGGTGACATGAACACTGTGATAGATGTTGAAGTTTTTTTGGTCAGATTAAGTGACTTACTGATCAATTCGGTGGTATAATATTTATTTTAATAGGTCTTGTGGCACCGAAAAAGAATGAAAAAAGGGTAATGCCCATGCCGCCGGAATACAGCATCGTATAGGAAGTGGTTGTACCTGAATAATACTTACTTCATTTCATGGTATTCAACAATGTAATTAAATTTAAAAAAATTCCCCGTGTAAATATTAAAAGTGACTAAATATTGACTTTTGAAGTTAAGTAGTGTCATTTATTTTCTGTCACTATTTCTTCAACATTGTTCGAAATATATAATTTTCTATGCAGTCATTAAAATCTATAGCGATCAATATTATGGAGCGTGTCAACTTCATATATTCTCGAACACGCCAACATCACTGAATAATGCATTTCAAAAACAATAAACAATTCGTATGGCTCTGGTATTTTTAATCAATTCGGGATAAGTTGCGGTTGAGATTATTACGACAGATATGAGCAATAAAAATACAAGAAATAAAAACAAATTTATACTATAGGTACCATAACCATATTTTATTTCTAAGCTAAATCTATTATATCTAAACTATTACACCTATGTATGTTATTAAACATACAATACTTAACACTAGCATTATAATTCTGTGGATTTGTTTTTGATGATATCCTCGATAGTAAGTTTAATTGAGTTTATATAATAAACACTTCTTAATAATTATATAAAACTACACTTTTTAATAATTATGTAGAAAATAATTTATTGAAACAAATTAAAATATAACTCTAAAGCAACAAAACAAATTGGAAAAACAATATTCACAACAAGAAATATCAAAACATAAGTTTCTATGACACTGCAGCCATCTTGCATGCACTATTTACTTACGCAACTTTATTTATCCATACAGTGAGTTTTGTTTGTTACAAAATTTGTTTATGAAGATTAATTTACATAAGTTAAAGAAAGTTATATTAAATAAAAACATAATTTTTGACATTTATTAGAAGGATGTAGATGATTTTGGATATTATAGAGGGAGGGATAAGCTATCGATAGTAACCTTAAGTTGAAGTAACTTTAAGATGATTGAACGTAATTATTATAAAATACACAAAACACTACTTTTTTTTTATTAAATTTTGCAAGAAGTTTCATCTACATAATTTGGAGTGACTTACTCCAAATTAGGTAGATGAAACTTCTTAGTAGTGGATGAAACAATCATTTTTGACATTTGTTTGGTGAATGTAAAATTTAGAAATGACCAGTACCACTGTCGGGCATTCTATTTTGCTTTTCCTGTAGTTTTGTTAACATTTAAAAAGATTGATAGAAATATGTTTTCTTACTCAATTTAAATATTTCCGACCTTTTCAGCTATTTACTCTGTAAACTTCTTTAGTCTGTTAGTGCAGAATCATAATATTTAAATGAAAGTTAAAAAGTGATTCAGTTATTGAACTTTTGTCGACACTTGTCGAAAGATATCTGCCTGTCATATAAAACGCCATTTTTGGTGATATTTGAGGCATTTAATAGTTTTTGTAAGAATTCACTGCCCTGCTGCAAATCTGTCTCTAAATACCTAAATCCGCATCGACCAAGCTGCCTAATGTAGCATCCTTGCGAGATAAAAGCTCATTCAGTGTGGATGTGCCTCACTCAAAACTAGTGCACAGGTACTGCAGCTGAGTGGTGTGGTTTCGATTTTTATCTGTGCTCAAAGATGCTTCAATACATTTGCCATGTGCACTCTGGGTGGCTATGTCTCAGACACAGGCCTTGGCCGAGTGAGATGGACAAAAATGAACGTCTTATATTGATATCCCATGTAATTTACTTATTTTTAAATAATCCTTTGAAAGTTCGATGATTGCTTAGTAAGCATTGGGGTCAATATTTCATACAGATTGTTTTGATATACGAAAAATTTACTACAAACTAGTATATCTAAAAACATTAAAGATGGTGGAAATGTTTCTTTCACAGTTACAATTTTACAGTAATTTATACCGTTCTTTCGTATATTGTTGTCCAATAGAGAACATAGCATCTCAAATTGAGCTACATCCATCTGCCCAAAATTGTTTTTGACTCCGTCGTCAATAAATTCTTCCTACTGTCGATTCTTACATTCAAACCTCGTCTTATATACTTTTCTAATCTAGTACCGTCTAGATTTTTATTTTTGTCTTTTCTTGCAAATCTCTGAACAAAAAAAAATTCCAACAGCTGCCATGGCTGACTGCTACTACACATACGATATCATTTCCAGTAAATGCTCATCTCACTCGCTTGTCAGGTAATACAGAAAATAACGCCCGGCTTTGTCGCGTGCAGCAGCAAAGCCGGGCCTTATTGTCACGGTTACTAAATTTGAGCCAAGGTTGCATTTTACGGCATCCGATCGAGGCAAACACCCTGCTGCTTTTGAACGATACTGCTCGGTTTGCTTGACTTGGATAATAATGAACAGATGTAATACTTAAATTTTAGTAAGTCGAATTCAAATCTTGCTACAATTAAACTGAAAATACCACACAGACATCTAAATGCAAAATAAGCCGGGCTATATTTTGTGTTGTAATATATAATGATAGGTATTTCTTCTGCATGCAATCGAAAATATTCTCATATCTTCTCAGCAGTTGGTTCAAATGAAATGGTATGAAGAACATTATTATCTCCTTTATATTACCAAAAATGACACAAGTATTTAAATGGATGACGACTCACATCTAATTGCTCAAAAATGCCATGAAAGTGCCACAGTGATTTTTATTTTTTTTATGAACTGTAAATTTAGTTATTATGGCCCGCGCATAAATGTTGTGATCGATTATGTTTTAAAACTACCTAAGGGAAACAATTTTCTCATGTATTGTTTTCATATATTACTAATAGCTTGTCAGTGCAAACCAATTAAACCCCCAGTCACAATAGTCAATTTTATAGAGGAAACTTATCAATTGTTGGCTAATTTATACAACATATTCATAAATTATATATCTAATAAATCCTCTGAAATCAGTTCATCGACAGGTGAAAATTGAATTGAAATCTATTTCTATACCTGAGAGTAGCAGGCACAGAGCGAAAGACAGATGTGGCATGCAATGCGTATACTATGTATTGAATATGTTTGTCAAACTTCAGCTGGACCGCCACAGCAGCTATTAATCATTAGATGCTAGAAAAAAAGTAGTATATAGTAGGCAATGCAATATTACCGTATAAGCATATCATTTATTACTATATTCATCTACACGTGCATACAGGCACTTCATATAGGTACATATACATGTTTATATAAGACGAATATCCTTACTGATCCTGAATAAAGCCAGTTACCTTCACCAGAACGTAATGAATATTTAAAATTTTTCCTCACATAAATTTCTCTTACTTTCCACTCTGGCAAAAGTAATTTCCTAAATTATTTTCCGTTAGCTGTTTCTTAAATTCATCACAATATCTTGCTATAAGTATATTTTAATATCTTTTTTCAGCAGCCGTTGTCCGACATCATATGAAGCTTATTAAAAATATGATAGAAGCAAGCAAAGTGGGTCACTTCACAGTTTTCCACTCATTCAATATGCGACCTTCGTTGCTGCTCCACTTTCTAGGCTTACTAACAAGTTACACCGTGGTTTTGATCCAATTTCTTAATGTAGATGATCTATTTTAACTGGAAAATTATAGATTCCTGGTCAAATTTCACTATTTTCAAGAGTTTGCTAATTACTATATAACATTATGTGAACACCATCTCGTTTGAGTTTTTTTATAAAGAATGTTTTTTTCGTGTAACTTCAAATGCATATTGACCCATTTCAAATGAAAATCCTGCTAAAATTAAAAAATCTTTCAAATAAAATTGTGTGTGTTCTTTTAATTAAAATTGTATTTTGTACGCACATTAGAAATTGTACATCTTTGGCCTAATACAAAAATAACTTTATTTAGCACGCAAATAATTAATGCAAGGAAAGTAATAAAAGGACTCTTGCGTGATGAAAAATATAGTTGGTAAAAACTAAATTCAATCAAATAATTTAATTTTAAATAATTTGTAATTTATAATGAAAATAAATACTTACCAAAACTTAATTCAGAGAAATACACTTAACATACATTTTAAAATGCTTATGAGCACTGTTTTCATTATGAAATTTACAATAAATAAATGTTTTTTGTTACAAGGACCATTATCAAATTTCAATTACTAAGCAATGTTATTTAAAAGCACAGATATAACTTAGATCTGTGAGAATATAAAACCTATGTTGTGTATTTACAAATCAATAACTATCATGAATATAGTATCAGTCACTACACGCATGTTTAGTGAGCAACTTCATCCTGTCGATTTTCTTTGCATCGTGAGTGTGTATCATAAAATTTCTCCCCATTCATTTTTTTCAGAACGCTCCTAAAGTGGTATAACTTAACAAAGTAAATTGGAATTTTCCCAAAAACTAGTTTTAAACCACTTCATGGAAATGGGAAATACAAACATGTCAGCATACATACTGCATATGCATGCAGGTTTTTTTTTGTGCTACCTAATAATCCTTTAAATCAATGGGATTAACAATATGAGAAATAGGGAAACATTTTTATTAATTTATTAAAATTAGGATAACCGCTATTTAATGTATACATACAATATCCTGCTAGTAATATAACTATTGGAGAGTACAAAATAGATGTAGGTACAATAAAGGTAGGACGTGCAAGGAGAAATATGTAAACCTTGTTGAAATTGCTTCACTCTCGATTTCCGCTATTTAAAATTCACAAGGGAATTCTTTCTTTATTTTTTAGAAAATTTCTTAGCTGGTGGCTACATATTAATCATACTTGATCATGCAAGTGTTTGTAATAGCTAATTTTCTTTGTATTTTCACACTAATCTCACCACAATTTTTACAATTTGAATAAGAACGACTAAAATTTCCAAGTAGTTTAAAATTTATTTCTGTAAGTAGATGTGATAGTAATTCAAATTTGATGTATATAGTTAGATACTCCCTGAATAAAAATAGTTCTTCTCTGGCCTGTTACAAGTTAACTATTAAACATATTTACAATCCTTTAAGCATTTTTAACGTAAAAAGTGAAGGTATGCTGATACTTCATAAATTAATTTATTAAACACATTAAGGTGTGACACACAGGACTGACTTTGTAAGTGGTGAGTTGGCGGCAAACAACTGACGAATTTTGTTGGGGAAGTCTGGTGGCCAGTTATCCATTAATTTACTCATGACACACAAATCATGATACAAATACTACCAACAAAATATATACTGTCGCCAATAAAATGTATTCACTCATACTGTCACTGCATGTGAACTCATGTTAGTGACTGAATGTGTAGGTTATATCTCTTTTTTGATAGAGAGAGTCAGCTAGAGTCACTCCAGTTTTATCGTTAGGACAAATTGTTGTAGGACATGTGCGTAAAAGCATCAAATAACAAATTTGCTATTATTTCTCATTATTGTTGGTCGTCTGCCTACTTTTTGACGTCTATAATAGAATATAATAATTGATTATGTTAGTAATCTTAACCTTTCTATACTCGCGCCAATTTTTGTAACACCTATACTCGCGCACGGTGTCACAGACCGATAGTTTTTACCCCTACAACATATTTTTTTTACTAAGAAGCCCAAATACTATTACTATTGTTTTAAAGTTTAGGATGTAATGAAACAAAAAATTATGAATAATACTTAATTTATTAATTATTTTACTGACTTATACTCTATCACAAATCAGTCTTCGAATTTGAAATTTTTTTCTCAAGTAAAAACAAAATTAAAATCTGAACTTCTTTTTAAAAACAAAATAAACTTCTGAATAATAATAATAAACATATCAAAGAACATATTTATCTATGTTTGGCTTAGTTTTGAGCCTCACCATAACAATCAGGGCATACGGTTACAGCATGTTCCAAACAAAGTATTTTTTGCAGGTGGCACAGTTGTAACGTGTTTTGCGGTTTTTTTTGATGAGCAGTATCCACAACGACTTTATTATTGTAAGATGTTGCTAAAGACTATAGTCCATCTAATTTACATATTTCGGCGAGCCTGTTCCTTATGGTTCTCGGTAAGGATGTCATGAGAGCCCGTCGTCTAAGTTGCGGATTGATCAGAATGTATGCTAAGGCTTCAAGAAAGATCCTACGGCTAATTTTCTTGGTTGTTGTGGCTACATTCATCAAACAGTAAAATATCACCATTGGCCATCTATTTGTCCGACGTGCAACGTTGTAAGTCTCACACATTTTGTCCACGGTATCAACTCCACCTTTGGTTCTATTGTAGTCCATTATAATTTCCGGTTTACCTGTTTCTTCATTGATCTGGGCATCAGTGTGCATGCTGGATATGAGAAGGACATTTTTGCCTTTTTTCGGTACATAGAATACAAGACTACAATTGTGTCGGTGCCCGAATAAACTGGACTTTTCTGCTCTTCCTCGTATATCTGTGAATTGTTGAGGCAATTCTCGTTTGTTTTTACGAATCGTCCCAATAACTGTCAATTTGTGTTGAGACTCAAGCTTACCTATCAATGGCATTCTAGTGAAGAAGTTATCACATGTTATATTACGGCATTATTGTGAATATTTTCACTCAATCGCAAAACTAAAGCCAAAGCCGAATTATCAACTTGATATGGACCGTCTGATTGTTTCCCAACGTAAACTTCCATGGTATGGGTATAAAACATTTTGGCATCTGTCAATGCATAAACTTTTACTCCATATTTGTTGAGTTTTGAGGGAATGTACTGGCAAAAGTTGCAACGTCCTCTAAAAGCTTCTAGTTTTTCGTCAATCATAACATACTGAGACGCACTGTAATATTTTTTTAACGCTCCCATAACTCCATCAAACAACTCTCTAATAGGTGCCAGTTTATCCAGTTTTATTCTCTCTTCTCGCGTATCTTTATTGTCAAATCTGAGACAACGCATCAATAGAGAGAACCTGGTAAAGCCCATAGTCAGTCGAAATATCTCCGGGGATGACCCGTCAGTTTTGAAAAAATCCTTGGCATTTAGACGACCATTTCTTCTGACTCCAGCAAACAGTAAAAGGCCTAAAAAAGCTTCAATTTCAATGTTGTCTGTATTGGCGCAGTCTCTTTCTCTTGTAAAATTATGTTTCAATCGATTAATTTGTTCGTTGGTATACTTTATTGTCAGGTTGATAATGCCCTCCGAAAAAAAAGACGCCACAGCTCACCTGGTTCCTTCAAATTTCTAGCTTCTCCTCTAACACCTGGAAGTTGAGTGACTATGTTTATAGCACGTTGCCTAGTTTGGTTTGAGGCAGGAGATTTATTCCACCTTCTCTGTTCATCTTTTCCCAAATAAAAATCACGGGAATTTTCACTGTGTTCTTCCTCAAATATCTCATCATTGTCGTCGTCTTACTCGGTATCGTACGTCTCTTCTTGTACCTCCACGTGGTCTTCCACCTCACTGTCATTTTTGTCTTCATAACTAGAACCAGAACTAGATTCGTCCAGCAACAATCTGATTTAATCATCGTCCATTTTGATATGAAAGATAATGTAAAAAAGAATGATAAGTTGGTCAGAATATAATATAAAACAACATATATGCATACATTTTACTATACGTACTTCATAAAGTATTGAAAGTCTGTAAAAAATATATAAATGCATTAAATATATTATATAACACTTACACAAAAAGTTGCACCTATGGTCGCGTCGGTGTCATGGACCGATTGGCGTCGAATGCTACAACACGTGCGTTTCGCCCGAACGCGCGGCGTGCACTAAAATGAAGTTAGCCACAAATCCGTTAAGTGATAAAAATTTAAGCATTACCCGCATACAAAATATTTACATCGATTCAAAAATTTCGAATAAATCTAGCAATAATAATAACAATCATTAAAGTTTGTAGAGACGGTTGATTTGCACAACGTTTGATTTTTACGAACTAAACAATATATGCTCTTTGTATCTTCTTAGAGTTCCGTACCGCAAAAGGAAAAACAAAACCTTTATAAGGTGTTTTATTCACTTTTCTGTCCATCCGTCCGTCACATCTAATTTTCTCAGAAACAGCTATACGATGAAACTTGCAATTTGACATGGCAAGAAATCATATCAAACATACATGTCTCAACAGCTTAAACCCAAAAGTATTCATTAGGAAATTTTAGAACGAGCAAATGGATTACTTAAAAACTGTTTTTTTAATTGCATATGGAATGTGGAGTATCATTTAAAAGGACTACTTTTAGGTGTTTCGAAACTATCTACTAATTTAGGTATTATATCTTCGAAGATATGCTGAGAAACATATAGAAAAATTACCCCTATAATTCCAAAACTACACTAACTGATGTTGTAAAAAAGATACATATATTTAGAAACCTATGCAAAAGTCATGGAAAACTCATACCGATGATTGCAAATATCATAAATTTTTAATGTTTTTATGTCTATGAAGTTATAATTCGAGATATATACAGATTTACCATATTGAAAACCGGAAGTTTTCCAGAAACCACGGAAAATAGGAACTTCAATTTTGGTTATATAATATATTTTATTAATACACATATTTTGTAGTAGCTCATTTTTGTTTAATATTCATAAAAAATACAAAAAAATTTATACTATAACTAGTATACCGGCAATACTATATATATTTATATTTATAAGTACTTAATTATGCACAGACCCTCGTTGTGAGATTTATGCTTATACTCATCGTGTTTTTTTATGAATGATTACTATTTAACATAAGGATGATTTTAAAATTTTTCAACACCTTATTTTTTTATCAAAGGGAAATGAAATACTATTATATTGCCCGTGGTGCTTTTTTGCTCTGAAGCATGCATTATTTTAGCCAGAATGCTATTCTTTTTGTTTTGTGTACCCCCAGGTTGTAAATAGGAGCTCGAGTGTATTAAACATTTAATCAAAGAACATCTGAACCTATGCAAAAAGTCACTTTTTTATGTACAAGTGTCACCTGTCAATTTCAAGGCTTCAAGTAATTCAAATAAATCTTCAAGAAATCTTCGAAATCTTCCTTAGAAATCTTCCTCAATTAAATTTTCAAGAAATTCAATTTCCTTACTTTATTTTTAATTAGGAATTATATATAGTTAATATGAGAGACAAGAACTCCAAATGAAATTTGCAATGGAATAAATTACTTCTTCTATTTTAACTTTGAATTATGTGTGACTCAAACTGATCCAAAGTCGATCGATTGGAGTCACATTTACAGAACGAATAAAAATAAGAAGTTCGTGGTAATTTCAGTCAGAATCAGGCTAAGCACAATTAAATAAATATAAAGTTGAATATCCAGATGTGCATATCCATCTGCTTTTTTTTTCATGACTTTCCATAGAAGACAGAAGTTTGTTTGGAAACAAATGATTAAGTTTCATAGGCGTTCTACGAAATAAGAAAATAGTTATAACTATTACGTTCCATATAACTGAGCAAACAATATCTGTTTTTCTGCCTTGTTAACGTCAATTTCTTTCATTTCTATTAATTTAAAATGTAAGGTTGCCCATGCAACGCAATATAATATCACAATAAAGTATTCAATTCACAAAAAAATATTCAATAATATCACAAAAAAATATTCAACAGTATATTTATTTATTTTCTCATTTAAATTATACTATAACAAACTTGACAACAAATTTCTCATTTCTGCATCAAAATTTTAAAATTATATTAAAGAAATGTAACCGTTTTCCATTATTACACGATGTACACACCTCGAACTCCAATCTTTATGTACGGCCCAACGGGTGACACAGACCCAATGGGGTATTCGATTATTCGTATATATTCGACATTGTGGTCCAGTGTCAAATGCAAATTTTTATTGTGATGTATAATGTACATAACACTCTGAAAACATTTCTTTGCAGTAAATTTTCATATCATGCTTTGGTTTTCATGAAATAAAATTGAAATATCACAACAAGATTTGTCGAAATGAAGCTCAAAAAGACAAGCAGGAGCGATGCGTTGAGCGTGAAAAGGCGAGCGATCTTGAACTCAGCAAAGCCAGGTGTCGACAACAAATAAGACAGGTCTTCAAGTTTGGGTTGCGCTTCGCTGGCTGAAGGTCATTTTTTCATGTTGGGGGAAAATATACTATTAAGGGAGGGTGTGAAAAACTAATATTAATGTGCACACATATCAGTCTCGATATTTTACTTACGAATTTTCTTATCCAGAATTAATTTCAACCCGAGAGTCCGAGTAAAGCAAAGTAATCGCGTGAGTCGCTCGCAGCTAGTGCATATGAAAGACAATCCAACAACCTGATGTGATATCCATAATGTCACCGACATCACTAATATGTACCAGTCAGTCTGAAAAAAATTATAATAATGAAATATGAAATTTTTCGTGAAATAATAGGGAATATTTCAAAATTATATATATATATATATATATATATATATATATATATATATATATATATATATTAGCGATTTACCGTCGAAGAAGCCATATAAACGACATATTGGAAAGCAACAAACACACTTCCAAAAGAAGTTGAAAACACTGAGAGAATCTGTAAAGTAAATATTTAAAAAAGATATACATTTGTTTCAAATTTATTGAAGAATATAATCCGTGAGACTGAAAATATAAATAATTTTCTTTATTGTACAAAAGTGGTCACATGAAACTTAATCTGAATGAACAATATTTATGTCAAGAATTTATTTGAATAGTACCTACATGTATAATAAGAAAAACATTTTCACAAGTGACTATAAAGATACATTTTAAATTACATAATTATGTTAAGTAGATTATTTCTTTGATAACTCCTAATATGATGAAATCAATTTCGGATTAAAAAAATAATCTCACTTGCAAGTAGAAGGCTTTATCTAAAGAAACACAGACATCGCCAATCTTTACGAATAGTCGAGCTAATCTGTAAATTATAGAGTTGACATCTTCTGACGTTATTTTTAGTATATTGGAGCCGCTATGCGATCGGAAGCTACCTTCGGCACCGAGTAGGGAAAGAAATTGGGAATTACCATATTCGACTCTGTTCGCAATGTCATTTAACGAGGTGTTAAAAATCAAACATTCCACATCACAATACCAAAAAATAATGAAAAATGTAACACTTCCGAAATTAAAAGGATGAGCATACAACAAGCAGCTCACAAAAAATGTTGTCACGTTAAATAAGCTAAATTTCATAAAATTTAAAATATTTTTCTTCTCTGCTTCCTTACGTAATATTTTTTTGAAAGTATATTCCAAGTAATTATCTAGTATTTCTACTTCACTAATGAAATTTGAAAATTTATTTGTGTTAAAAAAAGTAGTTTTGAGGATTGTGTAACTTAAGGAACTTAGAAATATAACTTCTTTTATGATCTGAATTACAGTAGTCTTGTTGTCATTGATATCAAAACACAAGAACAATATTTTAAGAGAAATGTTAAGAGGCATATCGCTGAATATATTAAAAAAAAGACACATTTTATCTTCGCAGTGCGCTTGGTCAATAATAATCTAGGTCGATTAATTCCAGAATTTCTATTAATACCGATTGCCTTTTCTAAATATAGTAGATACTTCCAAGTATGTTTATAACTAACAACTTCCATTTTTTCGCAAATAACTGTTTTATGTTAGACAGAAATTGGTATAGGCAGACGAAACGAATTACGTTTCTTATCTTCCGAATGACTATCAACCAATAACTGACTGCATTATAAAAGTACTTACCAAATATTAAAAAAATATTGATTTAACCAAATGATTAATTATCAAAAATTTATTTGTCAACTTGAATGTTATTTCAATTGCGCAATCAATTTAGAGTGCTTTCCACTAGCAGCTCGCAACGCTTTCGCCAACGACAGCGACATATGGGTATGTCGCGGTCAGACAATAATTTACACATGAAGTCATTTTAAGTGCAATATAATTTCTAGGAACATTCCATGAATGTTTGCACATTTTTCGTTTTCCAGTGCAATTTTTATTTCTATTAGGTACTTCTCAGAGCTGCATAAGGCAATTCTCTTCGTCATGTTTAATATTCAAACATTATATAATGTATTTACATAAATTTCATATTTAAATGGATCAAAATCAAATTGACGTATAAACGGCCGCAGTGACCCAAGTTGATTCGGGGGTCGCTGTGAGCTCTAAGCGGTCGTGAACAATGAATCCATCACTGATGTTTTGATCACGACCGCAACGACCGTGGTCGCCAAATGGAACGATACAGTGAATGTTTTGAACGTTGCATTCGCCATTAGTGGAACGGATTTTTAGTCAACTAAATAGTTTGACGAAATCGATTTTGTAATTAGCACAATACAAGGTGGAGAAAAATTCTCACATTTCTTTTCTTGTGTTTCAGCATTCCATTCCAAGTAATTATTAGTATTTGATATAAAGGCAAAAACGGATCCCTTAAAAGATTATTCGTTCATCGGCCCGTTTGTCAGCCACAGCTATTTATCTCAAAAACAGGTTCAAAGTCAGACTAATAAAATATGTTAACCTGCACATGTCTCAATAGCTACTTCTCATGAATATTCATTTGCAGTTATCAAAGGACCAAAAAAGTAGATAGTCGATTTTTATTAATTCCATGTATAATATGATGTTTGGATTGAAAGGACTAGTTAGTTATAAGGACTAATAAATATTTTTTCATAATATTAGATAATTTATTTTTAGAGATATACTGAAAAATGGGCATGTAAGGATAAGAACGTGTTTGTTAAAGAGGAAGGGGATGCCGAACAGTACTCTACAGACCTCTTTTTGACTACATCGTCCCTTGCCTCGTCCGAAGTCGTCGATTACAGGCACCTATGTTGGATGGATAGAAAAGTAACAGATAACAGAAAAGAGTGGAGTAGTCCTTAGTAGGAAGTTTATAATTATGTTCACAGATAAAAATCCCCAATTGATAATAATGCCATTTAAATTATTTGGTGAATATCTAATTGACTCCATCGTCTTATTATGACAAAGACTCATCCCCAAGGCTCATCTGATCGACGCATAAGCATGATTGAATATAATAGTTGTATTTAGTTAGATAATGTTACGCTGTAATTGGTTTTTTATATAGCAAATAATTATATTTTTTAACTTTCGAGTCGCCCGCAACATAACTCGCCATATTGGATCGACAGGAATGCGGGAACAACATCCAACGATTAGGATTTACATACAAACACATATACACGCGCGCGCACACACACACACACACACACACACACACATATATATATATATATATATTCATGTATAATTGCTTAAAGCTTATTAGCTATAAAAATTAGTGGTCGGGCCGTCGAAATTGCAGCTCGACGGTACAGCGGATCGATTTCCGGGAAGGTAATGCATATCGCCTGGTAATACCGAAGTGAGTTCTTCTGTAACAATTTTATTGTGTTGAATGTCATCTATTAGCTCTTGCGTTAGATTCTCCCATCCGATGTACTATCTTAAAATATTATATGTTACTCATCTTGTTAGGAGTGATAGGTTGATTCAATTCATGCGTAATGAAAGATAATAAAACATTTGAAGTAATAATTGACCTTCTAACTAAATACTGTAATCCCGTAATTCTATATTAATTAATGATTTAATCTGGGAAACAAATAGTGCACTAGCTAAGGTAGAAGGTGGAAAAATTGGAATTAGCATTTCTAATAAGAAATCAAAATTTTCAAGTGGAGCCATAGATGCGGTCGTGTACGATGAGCAAATAAAATATAGGATTAGGTCCGAACTCAGGGTGCGGTTAGGTGGTCTATGAAACGAGATCCAGAAAATCAAAATGTTACTCATCCTCAGCTTTGGAACCCCGAAACATAATAAAATTTATTCATCGCACTAAGGACCGTCTGTCCTGTGTTCAGGGTGAGTTCCTAAAATTTACAGAGCTTCTCGCTCAGCCATTTCCTCGATTATTTCTGAAGAATGTATTTGTAATAAAGCATTAAAGATAACCATAGCACACGCTGGTCACATGTCATTATATTTGAACACAAACTATTATGAATAATTGTGATTAGATCTACGTAAATCTAATTACCCAACATGAAATTAAAATAAAATGCTACAAACAAAAAGAGCAGATGTATTTATTTATATCAATCACCCTACGCGGGTAATCTGTATAGTACCACCATGTCCAAAAGTACCTAAATTAAAAATAAATTATTTGAATTGTAAATTCATTACTGACGATTACATATGGAAGCAAGATCCTAAATTAAACGCCGCAACCATGTCAGGATGTTATCTTTAGTGCCTCCACTATAAATGACAGTGATGAAAAACTGTAAGCAATAATACGAATTTTGTATTGACGCCTTATTTTTAATAACTTTCAACCAGTTAAATTATTATAAATTACTATTAAAACTTAGAACATATGGACATCGGTTTACAACAGAACTGTTCAAGTTTATATTTCAACCTTCTGAACGGGGACGCTTGATATATTTTGTTTGGAAAATTACCTTTAACTTTTATACATGGTGTGGAGAATAAATTACATATTTCAGGTGATACCCTTATTTATATACGAAGCTAATGTCATGCACCAAAACACAGACTCTAAACTCAAAACCTATTTTATTCATTTCTACAAAGAATAATTATTCCGGAAAGTATCTCTCCTCGATGGTACACAGTAAATGTTGTTTAAAAAAACCGTTCAATTTTATCAGAATAAATAACGCCTCAATATTGACTATAGATAAGGCTACGAACCTATAATCGACGAATGATGCTTGCCTTCAAATATTTGTGCTTTACTAAAAGACAACAATAGAACAAATTCGTTATCTGTTCTAAAGAATGTTTTTTGGATTGGCCTATTCAAGAATAAAATCGAGAAACTCAAGCGTAAGTATGACAGGCTCAAATTCATTTATTTAAAAATCCTATTGGAGAAATGGGAGTTTCTTCGCAAACAAGTAAATTTTAAGTATACGTATTTATAGACTCTGAAGGAGATTCATCCCCTAAAGCAAGGATAAATTTAGGTGGTAAAACAGTCTTTAAAAAAAATTAAAAGGGAATAATCTCTTTTCTTAGTTCAGTTTGATATACTACCATACCGAATTCAGATAAAACTTTACAAAAGTAACGAAAAAATTAAAGTAATATCTTCAAAAAACGCATAAAAATTCTGACAAATGCACTTACCTAACAATATTCAGATTTTAGCCAATACTTTATTTTAAACACAAATTCTTACATTATGCTTTTAGGCGAGGCTTAGTATCGTGTGGGAAATAAAAATCATGGTCATTTCATTATTAAAATTCATATTTTGCACTAACATAATTACTGTGATTATGTGTTAACATCCAAACAATTAATTAAATAATAAAATATTACCACAGAGGACAGATAATGTGTTGTGAAGTCTAGACTATATCATAAATGCACCAGAAACTATCATTTTATTGCTTTCGGTACAAAAGTATATCAACCAGTGCGAATCGAATTTAGAAAAACTTGTGAAAGCAATACCTTCAAACTGCCAGTGGATTTAACACATAACCCAACCAAATATACGAAACAACTGTAAATGAATTCATATACGTCCCACGAAGTTAGTTTCATGACATTAATACGTAGATTCACTAAATATGGTCAAGCTATACTACTCAAAACAACAAAGAGCCTTTATACAGTTGAGGCATTATTACAAACTTGCCCAAACCTGAATTTAGTTAAGAGAATTATCATATATTCTTATAATAAATTTAAGAAAAAAAAATATTAGGGAAATTTGATTTATTAAATAAGGCTCTTATACATTTTACTACCCTGGATAATTCAATTTAATCTTTTTTACGGAAGAATTCTACCCAATAATTGGCAAAATAATAAGATTATTTGTCTATTATTGAATGCGCAAAATTCTATGTCACAGCACGGGATTAAATATTCTTACAAAATCGTACACGTACACTAAAATAATACAGTTGAAAAAGTAGGAAGGTATTCGAATGCAAGAAATACGCGAGTCTGATTTAGAATAGAGTTATAGAAAATTGTGGGAAAACCGGAGTCGACATGTTCGACGCAACGGCTTGATGGCTTTAAAACAAGTAAATGGACATTTGGAGCTTGATATGTTTATATATAATAGAAATTATGTAGAAAACACTCCGCCAAACATGCAGACAATTTGCATTTTTACAGAATCACATGAACAAAACTCTTCACGTTATAACGAAAATCGAGCACATAGAAAAAATAGTGAAATTATTGCAAAATTTCAGTATCGAGCCCCTAAAATTGAAGATGAAAAAGAGGTCTGGTAAACGATTTAGGTATTTTTATAACAAAATTGTGACAGGAAACTTAGATCACAAAGACGCATAAAATTTTAAAAAGAAAAGAAATATCCTGCTTTGAATAAATCACAGATATACATAACAAAAACAAACCTTAGGACTAGCGACTAACGTGACAAAAGAAGAGAAACCACTCTGCAAAAAAAATATTAACCGGTAGAAAATATTTATCATATTAGAGAAAAACATGCAGTAACTCAAAATTTTCTTTCAGACAAAAAATATGACTACGCATCCACTTGTTTGTAAATTAATCATGAAAAACCAATGGAACCTAGAAAAAGCTGTAAACATTAAGGCTTTCTCAAATACCCTAGTTTTATACTAAAAATCTCCCATAAGAGCCCAAAGAAATATTACGGTCTAATATTATACCAAGTTCTAAATAATTTATTCTCAAAAGTATTGAGAATACACACTAGGAGGTACGTATATAAAATTAAAAATAAATTTTCATTTGGACGCCAAAATTATGTTGTGTCTCTAGATTTCAAGACAGGTTAGTGTTAAGCCAATTATAGACAAGAAGTAATGAAAAAGGGCGATGCTGAATTTTTGAAAAACGTAACTAATTATGATGATACTCGGATTTACGTTGCGTGCGTCTTTAAATCAATGATATAAGCAGCGATACACGATCATCATAAAATTGTAAAAAAAAATGATTGTACACAAACAAATTTTAATTTTCAATAAAAAAGAAAACTGAAAATATTATATTAAGTAGAGGGTGAAGCGTTCATTTCTGAAGAAGGTATATTTTTTCTTAATGTACCTATTTTTTTTTAAACATTATCTTACTATAGTAAAAGATACTTGGCAAAAAAAATTTACTTTATTTTGAAGTTCAGAATAATATTGTTATACAAAATAACGATCTAAACGTGAAATGTTTCCTTGGACATAATTGTTTTTAGGTTTTTAGTATATTAAATTACCAGAAAATCACTATTTTATTTTTATTTTCTATATCCGCGAAAATTAAATTCCAACAATCCTCCACATAAAGAGGAACAAGTTTAAATGGTAAATAGCTCTTTATATACCATTTTTTTTAAACGTGAAATTAATAGCCATTATCAATCTTTCATTATTTCGTTTTTAAATCAAGTACTCCCGGTAAAACTACGATTATAATGTAAACTTACTGACTTAGTTCACAAGCGAGAATTTAATTCTGTGGGCACCAAGCAATGCTAATTTTACTCAAAAGGTTCTCGCGATTAAATCACACAATTGCAAGTTAATATTATAGTTATTCCCATAACGATACAATTGCAAGTAACGTGTGTCAACAGTAATAATTAACATGATATATTCTTTGAGAACGAATCTTAAAAGGCTCTGCCTTTTTTTCTTTTAATATAAATCATGAATTTTTCAATATTCTGTAATGTTTATATATACATGCTGCACTTCGAGTAGTATGATATCGAGTAGTATGTTGCATGTTTTCCAGATAAGGATTTAAAATAACACAATATGAAATGAATTGCATCCTTCGGATAAAATGAGCACTTCCCATACTATTCTAAGTGTCGTCTTTAATTCTCCGACACAACTGAAAAAACCCAATATGTAATATAAATTTTGTATGTAATTGAAAATAAAATCAAATCATCTGATTCCTTGTAAATATTTTACAAACTCACGGACTTAGTGGGTCACGTAGACTGTGTGAAATAATGAGTAACGGGTGCATTATTATTTTATTACCTTTTTCTCCTCCTTATACGGGGTACTGAATTAATGTATTTATCGTTTAAGATTTTATTTTAAAGGATTGATACGTATTCATAGATAAACTTGTAATGTATTAAGGATAAATTTTACCTTTCCTTGACCTAACAGCTACAAATATCTGCATTTCTTATAGAATAATCATAAACAGCAAGAAAATGATCTTCTGTTGAAATAGTCATTATTGCATGCATTTTTGTTTTTCAAGAGATTTATAAAAAGATAGGTAATTACCTTTTCTTGACTTAGTCACTATTATACGAACTGATGTCTTCCAAGAGATCCATATTAGGATAACGATTGCCTGTCTTGATACGACTATACGCTCATAGCGAAAAAGTTTTCTCAATGTAATTTCACTTTAACAAGGGTTCCTTTTTATAACGCTTGTGAATTGTGGTATTTAAAAAAAAATTTTAAAAATGACAATGAAATGGTGGTAAAGAAATGACAATGACGCACTACAATGCTGAATCTTGACACGAGGTGGCGCGTTTTGCAAATATCGGATACGCAACTAGTGCATTAGTAGTAATATAAACGTATATATGTTCTGATGAAGTATTTGTAGGTTTGAAAATTCTGCTGAATAATTGGTTCTAATTTGAGTCTACTCGAGTCTTTATTGCATTTAAAAAGCTTAAATAAATATATTTCAATAGTAAAAGGAGCACGTAGTAGATATCATTAATAGATTATTTGTTATCATCATAACGGCTATCACCGCATGGCTAAACATATTGTGCCCTCAATGATGTCATTTTCGGATATCTTACAACCGATGCTAGGCAGAGACCATTTGGACATAACAATATTCGTTACGATCTGTTACAGGTGAAAGATACAGGACATCTGTTACACTTGTTAAAAGGTATATATTATTAAAAACACTCCTCTCGCCGTATATGCTTCATCATCGCACCAACACGGGAACAAAATAGGTATGTTAACAAAATGTTATTAATTAGTAAATAATATTTAGTAATTGTGAAAATAAATAATTTTTAGTTAGTGAAAATAATAATTTTTAGTAACTGTGAGAAAACAAGACATTGGAATAGGATAAGCGAGGTTTAGAAAATAAGTGCGGGATATATATTGTAATCCGTGAAAGTACAGAGTATTTGCGTAAGATAGATAATTTTTACATAACTTTTATAAAATACGCAACATTCTGTCTTTTTTTAATGAATTCAACTATAATAAGAGCAAAAGGCACAAAGCAATTACGGACGTATGCACGCCAATCTGTTCATCTTACAAATTCATCCTTCGGAAAGAATGAAATAAAAAACATTCCAAGTAAAAACTTATATCCGTCCCATGTAATACTGTTGGACAAGTTCGTATTCCATATACTCGTACTTTACGCTTGCTTCATACAAAGTATACTCCAGACCGTCTAAACTCCATGGCGTACAATCATTTGGCACGCATATGTTTATTCAAAAAATTTCCAACCATAAAAACAAAAAAATTATACGGCCTGCATAAATTTCATAATTTAAGGAAACTATTAATGTTAGTCTGTCGCGATGGAGATGCCACATATGTATTTGCACCGTACGCTGCAATATAAATTAAACGTTAATTTCTATTGAAAACTGCATCAATATTTTCCTAAAAATAATGTCTTTAACCTGGGCCGTGGTTTTAGAGAAGCAATCTTCCGTTTAGCGGCTTTAGGTTTTAAGGTGTATATCAATGAAACTAGAGTTGATGGAGAAAGTCAACTAAGCACTCTCCGAGATGATAGAAATATATGGGTTACGATTTGCAAATGGGTTGTTGAATTTGTGAATAAAAGATCAATGTAAGACGGTACATTTATTAAACTAGCTTTTTTAATAAGGCTTCTGCTCATATGATGATGGATTTCACGGTTACCACCGAACTTTTAAAAAGTTCCATAAAGTAATCAAAAACTCTCCAAATACAGCAAAAATTGCCGAAAGAGATTTTCAGTGCATGCACCGCCCAAATTATTTGAGTCTGTTTATAATTCACTACAAATTGAATGACAAGATGAAGTGTCATTTTCATGAGTATTAATTACTTTTTCACGCTTCAATGAAAACGAATTAAAGCTCGTTTCTTTAGGACCCTATCATATACAGCATGCTCGTTCTTATTACGGTAAGTACATTGGAGAGCAAAGTGTGAGAGCAATCGACGTATATTCAGAACTAACTTATATTGCACATTAGAGATTATCATTTAGTCCCACTAAGAGGTTACATTAAATCTAGGCATACAAATAGACGTGAATATTTTACATATATTGTATGATGCACAATCTTCGAGTCAAATTGAATCAATTAACGCTATCCTAAGCTATTGGTGTAATTTGTTTGCAGGAAATCGTACTGTTGGTTGCTGTGCTCATGTCATGATTACTGCTATATGTGCTTGAGTTGGGCAAAATATTAGGATGATATTTAGCTACCAGCAGCTTTCTAGAATCAATAATAAGGTAATCAATATTTAAATAAAAAAGTAGAGTGAGATTCATATTTTTCTCAATTTAGCGTTATTTTAGTCAATAAAAAGTAGTCATGGATATTTTATGATTTATTAGTTTATTACGCTTTAATTTATTATTATTTACATAAATAATGATTGCAAAGGGAGTATTTGTCCGAAAAATATTTGTCAATCCTAATATAACTCTTATCAAATATGTTCAGCTATTGTTAATTGTGAAATTCGTAATGAGGGAAACTTAAAGTTTAAGAACAAACAAGTTTAAAACACATTTCAATTATCCGTATACAATCATGCCCTCTTATTGAAAATAAGTATATTCCTATATTAAATATATTGACTGGCATAATAATAAATAACAAGAAATATTTTATGTTTTATGGGTTTAGTTTTCAATGATTATGGACATATATCCACGTACCAGTCAGCTTTAAATTATTAAAAATATATTAAAAATAAATATATGTATAAAAGAGTAGTGACCAACGGAAAGATTTATATTTCTTAAATTGGAACAATATCTTTTTATTTCTGGAAATATTACTGGTAGACAAGCTGTCTTACTGTTGCAAACACCCTGCATGCAGTGTTGATTTTTATTGTTTTTTTTGTCGTCCACTTTGAAATGTTGGTAAGATTTAAAATTTACCTACATTTAAAAAACGATTTACTATGACCAACTCAAAAATCTTTAGAAAAATTATTATAAACTGTTGATTTTTGGGATATATTAATTCAAAATATGTGGAAGGCAAATGTACCTTAAGAATTATCATGACAATACATGTGTATTATGTGCGCATATCCACCTCTATATATATGTATATATAAAACTAAGCGTCTGTTCGCTTATATTAAGAGTATAATTTTTTAAGGTGGAAACTCAGAATAATAAGATATATTAATGCTTGACATATGTCCTCGTTCACCGACAGGCACGAAGAATTATAAGCAGCATTACAATGACAGAAACTCTGTGGGTGTGGGAAAGAGTTTTGAACGGGGCGTACTGCCCGACGTGGAGAAGAAGGAAAGGGGTAGAGTGACATGTATCGGTAAACACGTACACATTTCATATAGTTATCATAGGTATCATGCTATATCTTGATATTTCCTCGAAGTTGTGATTTGAGATTACCACAATTGGTGGATTTGCGAAATCGATTCGAGATCAAAATGTCGTTAGAAATAACTGTTTAATAAATATCAGCAAGATTTTATTTTCAATTAAAAGTTTATTGAAAGTATTATTATTATCATCTTTCATAATTCATTCGAATAGACTGATTAATGGTGGATATGGCCTTTATGACTAGATATTATTAAAATTAATTCCAACCATCAATTTTGTAATATTTTTCTCTGTTACGCATTTGACGTTGTTAAGCATTTTATTGAGAACCACCAAAATATAATCGTCCTACAGTACGAATGAACTGAACGAATTGATGAAAGATGGCTATGGCATTCATAAATGTAATTTCCTTGTATTAATTTATTGAACATCGGTTTTACATAAACTAGTTAGTATCCGCCAAATCGAGTACGCTTTCAAACTAGTCCTTGCCTGAATACGATTTATATAAACAACAATGCCCAGTATTAAAATATTCGATATAGAAATTTTAAATGTTAATTTCAAAGATACCTTCTACCATATTACATTTTGTAAAAGTTTATTCGGTCCCGGGACATGCAACAAAATTTCTTTCACAATATTCTGCTGCGCCAGGATTTGCTTAATGTTGGTTCTTATGTCGATCTATCATATTACGTATTTTGAAATTTGGAACCCAGGATCGTTATGTAACTTCGTAGAAATTAGTTATGGAGTATATTTAATGGGAGCAAATGTATTGTGGAAAAAGAACATGTATAACAATGTAATACGGCGAATTAACAAAATAGATGACCAATTTCAAACCCCTCGTCTAAATAACATGCTCCAGCATGACAAGCTCCGAAATATTATTTTAATTATCACTATTTTTGTTTATCATTTGATAAGTTTGATTTTATTTTATAATAAATACAACAACTGGGAAATTATTTTCATTTCGCATTATTTACATAACACTGCTAATGATGTTCTTTTTGGCTTGGAAATGTTACTACTTTTCACTCTTGTTCATGGTTTGAAGCAGCGCATGCACTCGATTAATTCATTTTTTGAAACCACAAAACTCCAAACTGAATTCGCCGTATTTAATCGATGTAGTACAAACGCCAATACTCAAGATGATAATTGAAATGATCGACTTTTTATTTTGCCTTTTAAAAATAAAACTATATCGAGTTTATCAGCTGTATTCGTAAAATTTATTGATTTATGTCAATTTTTGAATCGTATGTTTGAGTGTCAGGTAAGGCATATTTACAGGAATGTTCAATGTCATTTTTTAGTCTATAATATTTAAACTTTATATTTCATCCCAGGTATTTCTACATTTCTTTTTGACGTTTTACAAGATATTACTGAGCCTTAAAAGACTTTTGGAGCATATCAAATTTAAAGTGAGTTAGAAGAAATAATATTCTTTTCTTTCAAAAATATCTACTAATCACTCGCACTTTTTTTGTAATCATTTTCATTTGCAGACATGGTGTGTATAAAAATATATTGGTTTAGTCAATCATTTTTGTTAATTTTTGGCCGAGACCCTATTTTCATACATCATACGTAAAGGAAAAATGTTATTTTTGCAGAACTATGATAATTTCATCGCATTTGGACTAGTGCGCATTTTTCACTACGTGATGTCGACGATTGCAATATGCATTACAGGCGAGAATCTATACACATAAATAGAAAAAACGAAATCATATTTGGTGGAGTTTGTAATCGGTGGTAAACTTTGTATGTATTTATTACAAACGATTCTATTATAATTTCTATATCATATGTATCAAACATGTTAGATTTACGATGATATGAATTTGTGTATCATGAGGGTGTACTTTACTATATATTACGATGTTCAACATACGTTTCATCAACAAATGTTTAATGGTTTGTAATTAACGGGTTGTTCGCTTAGCATACAAATTAAAATCAAGGCAAATTAAATTTCCCTTTCTTCACCATCCACATACACAGAAAAGTAAAGGCTATTTATTTATTTGCAGCCGCTGAAAGTAAAAGAGAGCTGAAATTAGTACGAGATCTGCTAAATTGGAACAAAACAGGTCAACTTACTGTATTCCACATGTTCAACATTCGCATGCATCTGCTATTAAGTTTCCTGGGCTTAACAGCGACATATATTATCGTCGTGATTCAGTTTGCTAATTTGGATTGAATGTCGTATTATTAATGTCGTACTATTTTATTACGCCTAATTAATTTATTTTTAAATTTCTCAAATTAATTTTTTTTTTACTTAGTATCCAGATAATGTTTTTTTCAAACTTTATTTCTTTGAAATTATTTATTTTTGATGTACTTGAGAATATAATCTTAAAATTCTACAAAATGTTTGGTGTTACTTTTATTGGATTTGAGTAATAAGCGGTTACTTCTAAATTATATTTTCACGTTTAGGTTGTAACTTACTTTGTTAATTATAACGGACCTATTGATTATTCAATTATACACATACGTTTTAATGTAGAATTTTTAGAAAATTTCTTCAAGTAAATGTCGAACGTTAAAAATTTAAAAGTATTACCAGGTCAAATAATTTAATCAAATTAAGTGTTATTATGACGAACACGCCGCCAGAGGAAGAAAGTACGTTAGGGTGGTACGTTATTTACAGAAATAGTAAGAATTAACGTTGATTGTTATGAATAAGTTATGTTTAAGCAAAAAAAAAACAATGTTATGTACATTTTTTATATTTATTTCTATTTAAATCATAAAGATTCAGGACTGAATTTTAATTTGGATAAACTAACACCATTTATAATTGAAGATAATCTTGGTATTATACCTAAGATTATTTTGTGTAGGCTGTTGTTGTTGGTAATACTGAAAAATTATTTTAGAAATTAATTTCTCGACATTCGCTTAGAGCAACTATTTAAAGTAATTAATATATTCACTTTACCTTCACAATATACTTTTGAAAATATTTAATATGTAAGGAAAAAAAAATGCTTAATGTTGTCTTTGCGACAACATTCTGATTGTCGCAATTACAACACTAGAAATAAAAATTAACTGGATATTCCTAATTTCAGACTCACAAATGTTGGTAGTTTATTCTGCAGAGCAGAGTATAGGTTTCTATATTAAAATATCAGAAGATGCATTGAAGTTATCAGAAAAACATTTTAAAGAAATTGGTCATACAGTCATAACGACGAAAAATGACTAGAGTTGTCACTCTAACTTATCAAGCTAGTATATATAAATATAATTAACATAATTTCAATATTGTATGATAAAATTTGATATTTGTATATTGTTTTTTATTTTTTGTTTTGTTTCGGTTTTTAGCATTTTATATGCTTTCAACAAGGGAACACAATGTTTATATTGAAGAAAAAATAAATTTAATTTAATTGAATCCAACACACTAATAAAGGGATATTTAGGTATTATTCACATATTTCACAATATATACATATTGATATGTAAGTAGCTACTGCTTGTTCATTTACAAGTCGTCTGTCTAGGCGTTTGTTTAAAGAACTTTTTAAAAATTTGGTGCAATTAAATTCAACTGAATTGCCACTACTAGATGGTATGGAAACATTCATGATTTCATCAAGACCAATACGACAGGCGATGAAAAACGACATGCGCGAAAGTTAAGCTCGCATAATTGGTTTACAAACTTATATCCTGATAGTATAGTCTTAGGAAATAATAAAATATTTAAATTTCAGTCGACCAGTTACTATAAAAATTTAGCTCAGCGTAGTAAAATAGGATGCACGCGGGATTTTGTTCAAATAGATCTTATCTTGATTTCAGGCGCGGGATTAAGAAAATGTTAACAACTTTCTTAAAAGAAATAAGCACAGAATTAAAACAAGCCAGTTATGTAATTAGGAGACATATTTTATTTTTACCATGATTTACCAGATCTGACTTTTAACATTTGCCGAGATGCATTGCGGCGGGTTGCTCTAGGTTTGAATTGAAATGTCGTGAAATAACCTCATGAATTTTTCATTCTGAATGAAGCATGTCTCCTATTTTTAAAATGAAATTTATTGCAACGCACTCAATTTCTCTTGCCAAAGAATTATTGTTTAGTCTTTTAAATTGACTGTTCAGTCTATATATGGTAAAATTAATATATATATATAATCTGTTTTAGCCTAGGAAAAAATAATTAAAAATGATTCCTTTATTTATTGGATTTTAATCTAACATCTATCTTTTTTCGTGTAACAAAAATACTGCGGTTCTGAGGATGATGCCTGTTGTAATATTCATAATTGTTAAATATAATAGACTGCTCACAGGTTATAACGAATGCCGAAAAGTAACAAGAAGCAAACAGCGACCGGGATGATATGTTTATTTATTATTAATGTTTCAACGGCACTAAGAAGTTCTCAAAGTAGAACGAGTAATATTAAATTTTCAGGTGAGTTTTCATCATGAAAATTACTTTTGAAAATATCTTAACCTCTCGAGGAGTTTTACCTTGAGAATAACATCGAACAAAATTTTGGCCGGTGTGCGTCAGATTAAATCAAAGTTATTATGTAGTTATAACGGTTAATGTGTCCTGCCTTACCGACCCGTCTCAAATTTCAACTCTGTATATATTTGTATGTATATATATATATATATATATATATATATATATATATATATATATATTTATATATATCACGTGTACACGCTTAAATAAAAGAAGTTAAAACATTTAAAAATGTTAGTGAAAATATCGATTCCGATTCCGATCAAGTTACCTGTAACTGTAACTACCGATATATGCGAGGGAATAACTTATCTGTGAGGTCGTTATTAGCAGCTACCCCTTCAACATCTCTTTCACCCTCGCGACGCATTATTTTTAATTTTTCTAAGAATATTAAAAATTGGTTTAATGGTGCAAAGTGGTGTTCATTTTCTCTTTATTTTATTTCCGATTGTCGTTTTTAAAAGAAATGTTGCACATTTGACCATACTGATTTGAAATTGACGTATACTGCCTGAATTTGTTTGAGACTACGTTTGCTTGCGAACGAACAGAGATAATATTCTCACCCGTGAATATTATCACCATTCGCGAACACTCTCTTTTATAACTTATATGTAAAGTTCTCAACTATAGTAACATCCTTATAAGCGTATTGAGTGTTATGTCATCAATTTGAAATGGCATGATTTTATACAATATTCAGGCTGTTTGGAAGCTCGATAAACAATTTAAAGTGGCTTATAGGTTATACCATTTAAAACATTTTGAACCATACATGTTTTAACCGAAGTCTGAATATTTTTTTTCATTGCTCTTTTAAAATTTTCTCCTAAAAATTCCAAAATTTAACAGTTATTTGCTAAGAGGGGAATGGGACAGGCCATTTAAAGTTGGTATATCAATATTTTTTTTTATTTGTATAATGCGTATAATTTAATACATAAATAGATTTTTTATCTAATAAAATATATTTCAAGCATCTGTATCATCAGGGACAGTCTTAGCTAATAACCGTTAAATTTTGAAATTTTTAGGAGAAAATTTTAAAAGAGCAATGAAAAAAATATTCGGGCTTCGGTTAAGACATGTAATGTTTCATGTCAAAATGTTTAAATGGTCTAACTTATCAGCCACTTTAAATTTTTGTCGAGCTTCCAAACAGGCTGTATTTATATTTTTATATTTTAATTTTAATAAATAGAAACTGTTCTTTTGCTTAAAAATAACTATATTAAAGAGCTGCATAGATATATAAAACAATAAATGCAGCTATAGCGTGCCACATTGATTATACGTACCTACCACTTATCGATGCTTCTGCATATATGATCAAAGTTTATGTTAAGATAGATATGAAGTAGCATAGAAAAAGTTAACATTACATTTTTAATATTTTTATAAAATCTTTCTGTTCACACTTAATAAAGGCCTAGAGGATTCCATATTTGTAACATGATAAATTAAGCGAGCTATTGAAATAATTGTGATTTGTGCTATCAAGAGCCTCATGCAAACATTTGTAAATGTCGAATAGATTCACAATATTTTATCTGAGACCGCCTTTACCGTTTGTTTTTCTAACATTATACGCAGCAATAGTAAAATAACTAAACGCATCATGGATTAAGAAAATGTTTATTAACATCGTACAAAATAAAATTTATTGGGTGAAAAAAACACATTATAATCGATCTCATCAATACAATGCAATGTTATATTCCACAAGAGTGTATTTTCATAATTATTTTAAAAACAAAAACCAAATTCATTTTACCTCTGACTATTGTCCCTTAAATCAAATCAGTTTACTGCAATGAGTGCAAATTTTTTCTATAGAATTCCATATAGAAATTTGTAATATAATGTATATGAATACTGTAATATTTAGAAACTATCGCATTTATCAATAAATATATTTGATCATCCAAATGCGGTTGTTCTAGCGTATAATTTTCATTAAGAGTTAATCTACCTTGCTCGTCTATCATCCTACTTGTATTCGAAGTTGAATTTATAGCACTTTCGTACTTATTTTAGTCAAATTGAATAAATATACTCATTCTAATCGAACACAGCTGATAGAACTACTTAATTTATTTTAATAACTCGGCGTGCACTGGCAGCTGTTTATTGGCGACCGTAAATTGTATCGCCGCGATGTTATTATTATACCGCTTCCCTTGATCGAATCGCACTAAAAAGAAGCTCTAAATGGTCTTCACTGAGTTTATAAGTGCTAGAAATTATAGGTTGCGAGAACAAGCAATATGTTTATTATACAGATAAAAAATGGAATGACTATAAGACTTTAAACCAATAAACTCAGTTTTTCTCCGAGAATTTCAAATTTAACTCGTTTATATAAATTTCTATGGCTATAAGAAGTTACTTAACTTTCTTGATTTTAATACTACACATAGGTTGTTTAAAACCTCGGGCGTATAGGTTTCGACTATTCATAATGTCAAATAAATCATTGAAATTTCGTATGAAAGTAGAAGTTGCCTCACTTCCTTTAAATTCTTCTAATTTTTAATTTTTCTCTACATAAATCGATCGCATCTGCTACAGAATAGGTAAACAATTGAGTGTCCAATTAACCTTTCATTATTTCTTCCTTAAAATTAACATTCACTGACCTCAATTTGTTGCCTTGATGGAGCCCTTCATTATTTTGGATTTCATTGGTATATCTATAGGGCGCCATGAAATTAATTCGCCACTATTTATTACCACCACGATTGCCACCAAACTAATTCCTAACTAGTTTTCAATTATGGCAAGCGTCCAAAAGGATAGCTGTTTCTTGACCTTCATGAAGGAAATTAGTTTTTGGTTCAAAGTTTGTATAAATTGCACCATAATTCAATCGCCGTTGAAATATTCGAAGCCATATTATCGAATGTCAGTGATACTACATCCGCATTAAAAGTTTTGAGAGCAGTAAGATAGTATTGTACAGGTTGATAGTTTCATGAGCTAGTTATTCTACTTGTAAAAAAATGGCCCACTGGAATTTCCCAACAATCGTTAAAAATTATCACCTTCTAAATTATTCCCAATATTAACATTACCATGATAATTTGTACAATACCATTCTAATTTTTGCCTAATGACCATTTAGTCTATGTAAACGCGAAAAGCAGTTTCTTGTTAGATGAAAAAATACGAAATTTAATTACATCTAAAGATTCATTAATAAATACTAATGAACAATTTAATGATCAATACCAATTTAAAATTGTAACTGGATGCGGAAGATGCAAGTCAAAGTAAGTAATAAATTTAGTCAGTTTTTATCCATTCAATTAATCTAAATTTATAGTGGCCAGGTATATGGAGTTCAGTTATAAGCACTATTTATTTATTCATGATGATAAATTGACTAAACTTGTAACGTCGTAGTAAAAAAGAGTATCCATTTGAAATTACGATAAATTACATATTGATCTATCCTTGAATTTATTACAATATTATTAGTGAATCTTACTACTGAATTCAGTTTTGTGCTTCTACTCAATTGATAAGTTCATCTTTTGTGTGCCAGTCGTATTAAAAGAGAATTAGTAGGATCAAGACTAACAAGATGGCCAGAAATGAAAATAAAAAACATTTTTCTGACATCTTATGGCCCATTTTGACGCTACGATCAATATTCGGTGTAGACAGAAATATCACCCACGAAACGAAATTTAAAATGAGGCTAAAACAATTCTACAATTCGATTGTTGTTTGTACATTTCTCATTTTTCGAGCAACGACATATTATTTCAGTTCTAGATTATTTTTCTTTTATATCGCTTACGAGAGTATTGATAGTTTATATGCATTGTACAAATTGTTCGTAGACATATTCTCTGCAGAAAATATTCTCCACGAAATTTTAGATAGCATCGCTATAATAGACGAATTGTTCGAGCCAATTCATCAACGTAGTTTGAACAAAAGAGACAAAATACGTCACAATTTCATCCTTTGTATCGTTCTGTTTTATAAAGTTTTGTTAATTGGAATATTTTCTTGCTTTCATAATATATATCTTAATTTTTTTCATTTCGTGACTAATACAATACGTGGAGCTATATGTAATTTGGAAATTGTTCTTTTTTGCTTCATGTTATACTTTATTCTTACACGTCTTCAGTTAGTTAATTCGTTTCTGGAAGATTATAAGAGTAGAACATTTTTCTGTAGGATCCATCACGTCTTTAATAGAAATAAGAATGAAGAAACAATCATAGCTATAGATTGCAGTTTTTATTTACCATTAAAAAAAAAGAATTTACTGCATTTATCGGATTTCTTCAACAATTTTATAGAATTGTGTAATAATATTCATAGTACATTCCAATTTCAGGTCGGTAAGGTTTCTAATGATTTAATACTAAGGTAAAGTAATTTAATTGATTAATTTTAAATGATGTATGACTAAATTTTCAGTTGCTGTTCTCATTACTGGTGGCCTGTTTTAATATATTATGGAGTAGCAGTTTATTTCTATACAGAATAAAAGAAAACGTAAGTATTGTTTTAAAATTCTTAACTTAATCATATTTTACGCGAATTGATATTCAAAGTTAAGTTTAGTCAAAAAACTATTTTATTCCGAATTGGACACGAATGCCAATATTTTTACGTAGCTTGGCGATTAAAATTTCGACATAAGTGAGTACGAGAGAACGTATGAAATGAGCTATCTACGCAAGTAAATTATTTCACTTATTTATATCAAAATAAACCTAATGTATTGTGATGCAACATTATTGACGCAATAAACACTAGTACCCTTAACAATGCTATCAAAGATAGGGTGAGAGAGGGGAAGGGAAGAGGAATGAATAAAGAGAGAGAGAGAGAGAGAAAGAGAGAGAATAATGTGAGTGGTATTAATAAATTAGAATAGGTTGCATCCTAAACCTTGATTCGGGAGCGCAGGATGCATACTTCGAGAATAAAATAAATAATATACTCCTCAATAAGTCTGTAGTACATTAATCGAAAATATATATATCGGAGTTTAAACATTAATCGGAACGTTTAGATGTGGAAATATGTCTTTAATTTTTACAGCATTTCATATAATTTACGGAGAAATTAAAACAAGAGTATTTTACACATTCAAATGAAAATGTTTACCCCACTGTAGGGTATTAATTGACTAGGAAACGGGTTGTGGAAGCATTTGACGAATGTAACGTAGATGGACGGTAGATAGCGCGCTAGAATCTAATATGTATCTGAACTTTAATCAGCACGTAAAGTGGCCCGTGAAATTGATAACGTGCGTTATTTAATTTGAAATCACGCTGATTTTTCGAACTTTATAAATAACCTAGATTCAGGAAGTGGAGTGCCCATGAGCGGCATGGGTTACTTTCAAATTTTGTCATCATTTCATGAATATCAAAAATCATATTTTTGTCTGTTATAAGTTACTCTATCCTATGTCCATGAATTATTTGGAAGAATATAACATTAGAAAAAAAATCTTTGGCAATTTCCTGTTTTCGAAGATTCCGTTTTATCACAATAACTACAAATGATCTCGAAGTTACTTTCGGTTATTTATAATTTACGTTTCTGTATAATAAATATCAAAAATCATGTGTAATTGATATGACACATTTTGGTAATTGAATTGTTTTTTAAATTGATGGAAAAAAAATATTTTCGATATTATTACTAAAATATTTAATCGTTATTGATAACTTGAATGAAAGGGACCGTAAAGAATGATATCAGAACAAACCCAGAGAACATAAGAGTGTTGGCTATACCCTATATCATATATCTTAAAACATATATCACTGTCTATTTAACTTATAAATTAAATGTGATTATGGACATATTGTATGTATTTGTTTCAATTTATCATACAATAATCTTGACAACGGTTTACCTCGAATTCAATAAACAGATCAAAGTTATCACTTCTAAACCATTACTGAACTGAGAACCACGACTGAAATTATTGAATAATTTTAGAAGGGTATCAAAATTTTTCCTTTACATTTAGTTTTTATATCAGTTTATCAATTGTTTTAGAAGTTATGAGTTTAGACGCCCCGCAAAATTATGTTTAATTAATACAAATATTTTCAAATGTAAACATAAATGTATTCTGTCTAATTGGTATCCGTTCTAAATATATAAAAGATAATACGGGGTTTTTGAAAACACTTTGTTATAGAATAGTATTGAAAAAAATAATTTTAGTAGCTGCCACAGATTCTTTCATTTCTGAAAGTACCGCTTTGTTACGACTAATATAGTAAGAAAAAATATTGACCGCTCTAGTCATTGCTGTTTTCTTGAACTGATCTTTGTTTCCTTATAATTTGTGTTTATTAATTTACAATCCAAACTAATCACCATGTAGTTTTCTATCATCGATGTTCTCTATCTTTTTATTTCGAGCTGTGATAATAAGTGTAAAGAGGCATTTGCTGCTAAGGAAACCTTTCAGATTCATGCTGTAATTTAAGCTTTTACCTTGTGAATAAAGACAAAAATGTGGTCCAAAATAAACATAAACATGTATATTTAAAGCATTTCAATACCACCTAAGTAAATTGTTTACTTACTGAACTTGAAAGGCATACGCATATTATATATTTTCAATAATGACTGATGTCCGTACCGACAATGGTTGCAGTAAAAGCAAGATGGATAGTACTTTATTACTTGCGAGAATCATATTTAAGATTTGTTTGAAGTTTGATCGTTTACTTCACATATACAATTTTTTTGTTAAATATTTTAACACTTGTAATAAAATATTGAAAATTATTTTAATACTAAAAACCGTTTTTTTTCAACTGTCTTGTATACTAGGTCTTTATTTGCTTTATGTTACAATTAAGTCGAATATTCTGTTTGTGATTTTCTTACACTTGAGGGAAAGAACAGGACACAATTTAAATTAATACATCTTCTTTCAGATGATTCAAACAGAATTCTTGATTGCGCTAATTTTAGGACCAGCACATCACGTCATATCTATCGTAGTTACTTGTTTACTGTGTGAGAAAATGTATTCGGAAGTGGAGAAAACCAAAATATATTTGACCCAAATAAAAATGGACCGTCGAATTCGTGAGTGCAACTTTCTGTTTGAATTTGAAAATTTTAGGATTTATTAACCGCTTCATCGAAACGAATGCAAACAATAACTTTTATTTCACATTTCACATTTTAACCTTAGACTTGAAATTTGCCGCTGTCATAAAGAATCCCCCTATCCAATTAATGGTTTGAAATAAGTTTAAATTAAAATAAACAAAACTCTGATATTACATTGAGAAATAAAATTCTGTGCTGTAAACTATTTAGAAATAAGATTAGTCGCATTTCGACTTTTTCGATATTACCATCTTCGTTTTTCTTTTCGTTAAAATCATGTTTTGTTGTTTATAAATACGTGCTTTTTAATTTATACTATTATTATATAGTTAAACCTAATTATTAAAAATATAAAATAGTTTTTTATTAAAATTTAAAAAAAAACGCTTGTCAACTTGCATTTCAGTACACAGTAAATCGAAGTATATAAAATAATTTATATTCGAAACAATAAATAAACAAGACCAGCAATAAGTGTCAGATAATACGTCCCGGCGAGTAGTCAGTCATAAGTGCGCACTAAATTGCTTAATTCCTACTAAATAACATGTGACAGTTGTACTTTACATTTATCTTCTTTCTAGCTTCGCGAATCCGCAAGAAGTTGGGGCTCATGACAGATGTAATAACAACGACGAAAATGGGGCAGTTTAGTTTGTTTCAAACAATAGAGTTACGGAAATCACTGTTGTTTAGTATATTATGCTTTATAGTCACATACATTATTGTCATTATACAATTTGTTATTTTCAATTGATTATTATACATTTAAATAAGATTATTGTATAAATAAGTCAAAATAATAATAATAGCTTTTTATTTGAAAATTATGCAAATTTTATTTATTAACCAATGGAAATAAATACTTAAGGTTTTCTAGAAATTGTATATTTATTAATGTAGCTAATTTAATTTATTCCTAAATAATGAATCGATATTTGGTCCACGAGTAATCCGTGCTAGTTTATTTTGACCAAGTCAATTAAAATAAAAAATAATTTGCTTGATAGTATACATGATTTACGTACATATTCACAATAAATATTTTTAATATCTCTTGTTAAAATAGAAAAAATGAGTGAAAGTAACATCCAACGGAAGTTGCAAAAAACCAGCCAACTACCTTTAGGTATTAGTTAAGATTCTCTAGTTATCATTATTGTTTCACATGATTGATAGAAGTTCAAAGTAATAATATTGATTAAAGGTTTTATTCCAACGTAAGTATTCAATATTTTTTCGGATTTTTCAAACCAGTAAAAAAAATTTAATGAAATGTGACCACATAGCACTTTAAAGTTTAAAGTTTAGCAAAAAAGGCTTAAAAATGGAAAAATAAATGGTAAATGGACCGGCAGTTTTATTTAAATGGACCCTGGAGTAAAAAGATGTTGAATCCTATTTTGTATGTCCAAAGACGTGTTTTATAATTATTTTTTCAACATACTTACCTCGTGTTAAATGATAGCTCTTTGTGAAACATCAATTTGCGTAATTTCACGAATATAGGTCTAAAATTGTAAAAATTCTGAGGCTGTGAGGAGCGACGTATGAAAAAATTAAAGAAGTTTCTTGTTTCAAAACGGATTCTTAAAAAATATCCTCAGAAACATTTTTTATATAAATGGGGTATTTGCTGTAAATATAAATCTAGAACTACTAATAAATAATATCAAAAACGATGAGTGGAAAAAATCGTAAGAACGATATTGAACTTGAGTCAGTATTGATAAACTTAGAATGAGACAAATAAGAGAACAATGGCATGACACAAAATGTCTTAAATGTTATATTGTAGTAATTGTAACACTATTCCGAGAGACACGTATCTGGCAGCTGACAAATATAAGTATAATATTATAATTACATATTATTTATTTAACGATATAATGTAGAAGTTGGTCTTCAGAAAAGCTGCTTGGTATCAATTTATATAGTTGAAAAGGCCAAGGTTGTTCAAGGGACTTATGCATCAATAATACTAGTTGGTTAGACCAAGTTGTAATCTCATTTAATTTACAAGGTTAATATATGTAATGTCCATTTAAATTTATCAAGATAGAACTAATCGTCATAACCATTTATTTGTACAGAAATAAAAGAGCATTTTAATTAATCGATATGCGAGTAGATAGCAACGGAATAATTATTTCAATGTAATTCACATAATTATAAAGGACACAGTTATGTAGAAAGTTAACTAGTCAAAATGGCGATAAGCAATATTTCTGTGAGCGAAAAAGAATAAAAGACAAAACAAAAATATGTTAAAAACAAAAATTAACTCCCAAAAATTTGGCCATTTTTTTAATCGAATCCACTTTAAGTGTATGTAAAAATGAAGAAAATTCATGTAAGTTATTTGTTAATGTCAAAAAGGGTCCAGAGTTGCCATTTATTTGTTTTTATTGTCATGTTATTGTTTTACTGTCTTCATGTAGATCATAATATATTTTTCGGTTTCGCCAGAAACTTAGAAAGTCAGAGTGCGCACCGAAGGCTTATATAGCATCAAACAATATTAAACTTGTCAGTTTGTTTTTCTTGAAGTCACTGTAAAAAACTAAAGTTACTGCTGCCGTCGGTACCGAAAATATCCCATATCTCAAATACTACATTTTATTTCTTATTTGAACCAATTTTCGTTGAAAATCGGTTTTAAGTTCTGCTACATTCATTTTTTTTCAGAATTTTGCACGTATTACTTGAAAAGTTAGAGGAGCGGGGGCACACTTTTTAATATTTTAAAAGCCAACCAGCTATTGACTTAAGTAAAAAAGTTATTTTGGAACATCTATACAAATCATAAGTAAATGAAACTACATGATGTAGTATTATTTCTACTTACTCTAAGTTCGTTACCACGACCTTAGTTTCATTGTATTACAACATCGTCAGGTGGGCTATTAGCAAAGATTCTTGGCTTATTATAGGAATTCCTTGCTAATAGCTCACCTCCAATATGTTGTAATACAGCGAAACCTAAGTCGTGGTAAAGAACTTAAAAAAGTAGAAATAATACTATATCACGTAGTTTCATTTAATTGTGAATAATGAATTTCTACAAAATTAACGACAAACATATTCAATATCTGTACAATTTTTAAGACCTATCTAAACAATATTCCACACAGCTATGTGCACTGAATTTTTTCATAGCGCAGTTACATGTATGTAGTGCCATCCCTAATAACGTACGATGTTGAACACGAGCCTGTCATAGATTCCCACAAAGATCGAACCTCCGTCCAACGTCTTTCTGCGGACCTATAACAGGTCGTCTGTCGCCCTAGCGGGAGTCCTACTCTACGTCTTCTGGTACATGGTCGCCAGAAGACGAAGCGTTATATTTAATGTTGAATAAATTATCCTTAAATGGAACTATGTACATTTAGAATCATGCTGTCTCAAATTTAAAAACACATTTAAAAGGCATTTAAATTTTTTTTAATACACCGAAAAATTATATGACATTTTTCTCAAAAGGATATAACGCCATTAAATATCTTCTTCGATTTGAAATATAAAAGTTATGTAGTTTAGATCCAATGAGGTTACGGCAGATTTAAGGACGGTGGCACTACAATAGTTTTGTTTTCATCTTCGTTACGGATCAATCAAAGAAACCCAATAAAGTAAATAACAATTGCTGTCTAACCAGATGATTAGTCAACACAGACACTGTTATTGATTCTTATAATTATTATCTATTACTGTACTGTATCAAGTGCATTTGGTATATTTCAAATAAATACCTTAAAGTTGTTGGGTATGTATAATTTTGGTGCGATCTTCTGCTGCGTAATTAAAAGCAACTATAGGCCACATGTTTACTTTACAAATGATTTTAAATATACTATTCACTATTTACTTATATCAGATCAAGTAAAACAGAAGAAGTTCTTGCACATATTGATTCTTTTCGATATTAAGTAAAGGAAGAAACGTGGGATAATTATTTTTCATCATAAAAGTAATCAAGGAGGCATGTTGCTTGAACCTGGATGTTTCTCTTCTTTTCTTCTTTTTCAGATTGCTTTTTGTTTTTGTGAATTCCCATTTAAGTTCTTCCTGTTAAACATTTTCTTTTTATCCAGCTTTTTTTTTAAAAAATAATTTTGCAAAAAATTATTTTTCAGTTCTTTCTAACTTTTTGTGTAACATTTTTTAAATACTTTATTTGATTATACCTGAGGAAAAAAAAGAATGACATGACATTTATCGGATTACTTACAGAGAATTTTATGTGCACCTTATGGGTAACAAGCGTAGTCTGGCTTACCATGTAATTTGCATCTTTGCCCTTTTTTTCTTAGATTGAAAATTTTTCAAGGTTAACATGTAGTAAGAGATTTATAAAAACTAAATACTGAGTCGAAACGTTTGGAAATCGTACTTTTACGATTGTAAAAAAATTTATGCGCAAAAAAAAGTTACAGTACATGTGAAAGAAATAAAATTACTTTGACAATCTAAATCTTAGTAAGGGCTATTCGTTGGTACATAGTAAGGGTTAAAACGGCAGAGAAAGAAAGGGAGGGGGCGAGTTGTTATAATGCTATTTGAATACTACACAATAAAAAAATCTATATTTACACACACACACACACACACACACATATATATATATATATATATATATATATATATATATATATATATATATATATATATATATATATATATATATATAATTCAAAATCGACATAAATATGTAATAAAATCTTCTAATAAATATACATGGACAATTATCAATAAAAAAAAGCCATGATACCCGCACTAGAAGCCGGCTAAATGCGACGGAAAGAAGTCGAGATATCTTGCTCCTGTTGCAAATTATATTTAAGACAAATATATGCGCAGGTTTATTGTGGATGTTTTGACAAACCAAATACATATGTTGCTAGTTAATACTACTTTTGACACACATAACGAACAAAAAGCTAATAATGAGCGCAATTTTAGTTTATCTTTGCCATGTGTTCACTTCTTATGTTTTTCTGTCGGGTTCATCTATCTCTCTCAGTCGTTAGCTAAGCACACATTTTTTGTTCTTTTTGCCAAAGATTCGTCACCTTCAGACGTTACACCTAAACATTGCATAAAAACTTCGACCTTGACATTTTACACACGAAATCCGACCTTGACACTTTGTACATTGCGCCTGAAGAAGTTTCACTTCAAAAATATTTGATTAAGTGAAAATCTCCTTTTGCCTTCCTTTTAGTCAAATAATCTTATAACGCGGAGAGCGACAATTTTACTTCTAAAATAATTAAACATATCGAAATACAGTTTTCTTAAACTCATTAATAAATAAATGTCCAGAAATTCTATTGCACAGATTAATTTAATTAAAAACAAGCATATCAATATATATTTGCTTTTAATGAACGAACATTGTAAAATATGAATTATAACCAGGTCGCGCAATTTGTAATGCTTGCAAAAGAGAGTTTTATAATAGTTCATCCGAAACGAGCGATTACACAATTCTCTCCTAACGCATTTGTTAAGCTTAATTCATTTCACATTTAATTTTTTACGACTATTTTTATTTATAACGCGAATGCAAATATTTTATATTGCAAATATATATTCATTTTAAACATGTAATTAATTGTTAATCATAAATACTGATTTTGTATTCACAGCATGGTAAAGACATGATCTAAAATTTAACGTGAAAGAAATTATTTACATAAACAGCGAAACGATTGTGCTTGGTGCATTAAACCAAGTTACAATCACTTGCAACCAACTCACATTATAATCTGCATCTTAGAGGGGATATGCGGAATCCATTTTTATGGTTCCGGTGTCTAACTATAGACCCTTATGGTTTCGCCATGTCCGTCTACTGTCAGTATGTGTGTCATAGACGTTTTACTTGGAGAATATAAGTGATATAAAGCTACAATTTGCAACGTTATGCCTACTAAATTATAGAAGTTTTCATGTGTGTAACTCCTCTGCATATAAAGTGGTGGTGATTTTTTTACAGAATATGGGTAAAAAAACACTCCTCTCGCCTTAGTTGCATCATAATTACACCGACACGGGAACAAACTGGCTAGGTTAACAAAATGTTATTCATCTGTAAATAATAATTTGTAGTAATTTTGGAAAAAACAAGATTTCAGAATAGAATAAGTGAGGTTTAGAACACAAGTGTGGAACATATATTGCAATCCGTGAATGAATCTATTTTTCGCAAAGAATGAAATAAAGAATATTCCAAGTAAAAGAATCATTTATGTCACATGTCGCACTGTTGAATAAACTCGTATTCTATATACTCGTACTTTATGCTTGCTTCATACTGGGTATACGCCAGACCTTCTAAATTCCATGGCGTGCAGGCATTTAGCACCCACGTGTTTATCCAAAAATGTTAAAACTGTAAGTACAAGAAAACATATAGTCTGCATAAATTTCATAATTTAACGAAACCATTTGTGTTATTATGTTGTGATGGACATATCATATACGTATTTGCACCCTACGCTGCAAGAGTAACCGAAGCAAATTAAACATAATTAATTGAAAATGCTTGCATCAACATTTTCCTAAAAATGTTGTACTTAACTTGGACCGTGGTTTTACAGAAGCCATTCTCCGTTCAGCGGTTTTAGGTTTCAAGGTATATTTAAATGAAAGTAGAGTTGATGGAGAAAGTCAACTAAGTACTCTCCGAGATAATAGAAACAGATACGTTACGACTTATAAGTGGGTTGTGCAATTTGTGAATGGAAGGTTTAAAAGTAAGACGTTAAATTGATTAAGCAAGTTTTTTAAAAAAGGCTTCTGCTCATATGATGATCGATTTCGGAGCTGCCGCTGAACTTTTAACAAAAATTTCCTAAAGTAATTGAAAATCCTCCAAATGCAGCAGAAATTGCCGAAAAAGCTGTCAAACGCACGTACCACCGTAACTATTTGAGTCAGTTTATGTTTGAATACAATTTAAACGGATGAAGTCATTTTCAGGAGTATTAATGCGAATCTTTCTCGATTTGATACTTTTTCACGCTTCAATAGAAACGAAGTAAAGCTCGTTTCTTTAGGACCCATACAGATCATATACAGCAAGCTCGTACTTATTGCGATGAACATAACGGAGAGCAAGGTGTTTATGAAGTCGAGGTATATTCAGAAGTAAATTATAATGCACGTTAGAGTTAATCATTTAGTCCCACTAAGAGGTTACATTAAGTCTAGGCATACATCTGGACGTGAATATTTCACACATACAAGTATATTGTATGATGCACAATCTTCGAGTCAAAGTGAATAAATTAACGCTACCCAAAGCTATTGGTGTAATTGTTTTGCAGGAAATCGTACTGTCGGTTGCTGTGCTCATGTCATGACTATTACCATATGTGTTTGAGTTGGGCGAAATATTAAGTCGATATTCGCCAATAAATGATTAAATAAAAAAGCAAAGAGAAATGAGATTCATGTTTTTTTCAATTTAGCGTTATTCTTATCATTCAAAAGTAGCCATGAATATGTTATGATTTGTTATGTTTATTACACTTCCTCTTATTGAAAAGAAGTATATTTCTATGCTGAATATATTGATTGGCTAAATAATAAATAACAAGAAATATTTTATTTTTATATAGGTTCATTTTTCAATGATTTTATATACCCACATAAAATAATGAAGTAGTTTTTATAAGTCAGCTTTAAATTATATATTCATTTAGATAAATAATTTTATAAAATCTGTGAGACTTTTTTTATACAGCTAATCTAATTTATGTTGACTGTCAAATAAGTTGGCCAAACGTGATATCAGGGGGTTGGTAATAATTTATCCATAAAAATTAATACTTTTAAAAGTACAAGTTAAACGATTGCATTTTCTTCCCATGATATGTTAGAAAAGAGGTTGCAGAATAACTAATTAATAAAGAGTATAAAATTAGCAAAAATATGGTTATGATTTAAAAAGTAGTGACCCATGTAAAGGTTTATATTTCTTAAATTGGAACAATACCCTTTGTTTCTGCCAATATTACTGGTAGACAACCTGTCATACTAACACCCGTATACGTAGTGTTGATTTTGAGGGTTTTTTGTCGTCCACTTTGAAAAGTATGTAAGATGGTAAAAACAATCTCGATTTTATATGAACAACTCAAAAATCTTTAGAAAAATTAGTATAAACTGTTGGTTCTTAAGATATATTAATTCAAAATATGTGGAGAGCAAATGTACCTTAAGAATTATCATGACAATACTTGTGTATTATGTGTGTATATCGATCTCCATATATATATCTATATAAAACGCAAAGTCTGTTCGCTTGTATTGAGAGTATAATTTATTAAGGTAGAAACTTAAATTAATAAGCTATATTAATGCTTGACATGTGTCCTTGATCACCGATAGGCACGAAGAATTAATGGGGATTCACTTTTACTACTTTAAACTAATAATAATATTAGTTTAAAGTAGTAAAAGTGAATATAATAAGGTGTTAGAATAAATAAATATTATCAAAAATATTTTATTTAAAAAATATAACCCGTTACACAGACGTATTCACGTACAACACATGGCCGTGTCCATGACACAACCACATGCAATTTTTTTATTATTATTCAGAATAACGGGCCGTTAAGGTGATAACCTATGGTGAAATAGGTCGTAAGAAACGATACATCTGTACGCACGTGCAATAAAGAAAGTTTTAATGATTTATACAGGGTACCATAGAACATCTTAGAAAACAATGTGAAAATAATCAACCGTTTTGGAAAAAAATCGCTGTCAAATTTTGGATTCCAACAAAAAAAATACATTTGGGAAGAATTGGATGGGGCGTGCTGCGCGACGTGGAGAAGAAGTAAAGGGGTAGAGTGACATGTATCGGTAAAATACGTACACTTTTTATAAAGTTATCACAGGTATCATGCTATATCTTGATATTTCCTCCAAGTTGTGATTTGAGATTACCACAATTGATGGAATTGCGAAATTGATTCCAGATCAAAATGTCGTTATAAATAACTTTTTAATAAATATTCAGCAAGATTTTGTTATTTTAAATTAAATTCTTTATTGACTGCACTATTTTTATCATTCTTCATATATCATACTAACAGACTGATTAATGATGGATATCGCCTTTATGACTAGATATTATTAAAATTAATTCAAACAATATCGATTTTGTATTATTTTTCTCTTTTACGCATTTGACGTTGTGAAGTATTTTATTGAGAACTACCAAAATATAGTCGTCCTTCAGTACGAATGAACTGGAACGAATTGATGAATGATGGTTATGGCCTTCTTAAATGCAATTCCTTTCTATTAATTTATTAACCATCGGTTATATGTAAACTAGTTAGTTGCCGGCAAAAGTTGTACGCTTTCAAACTATTTCTCACCTGAATACCATTGACATAAACATCAATGCCCAGTATTAAAATATCCGATGTAGAAATGTTAAATGTTAATATTAAAGATACCCTCTACCATATTACGTTGTGTAAAAGTTTATTCGGTGCCGGGACATGCAACAAAATTTCTTTCACAATATTCTGCTGCGCCAGAATTTGCTTAATGTTGGCTGTTATGTCGATCTATCATATTACGTATTTAGAAATTTGGAACCCAGGATCGATATGCAACTTCGTAGAAATTAGTTATGGAGTATATTTAATTGGAGCAAATGTATTGTGGAAAAAGAACACGTATAACAATGTAATACGGCAAATTAACAAAATAGATGACCAATTTCAAACCCCTCATCTAAATAACATGCTCCAGCGTGACAAGCTCCGAAATGTTATTTTAATTATCACTATTTGTGTCTATCATTTGATAAGTTTGATTTTATTTTATAATAAATACAACAACTCGGAAATTATTTTCATGTCGCATTACTTACATAACACTGCTAATGATGTTCTTTTTGACTTGGAAATGTTACTCCTCTTCACTCTTGTTTATGGTTTGAAGCAGCGCATGCATTTGATTAATCAATTTTTTAAAACGACAAACCTCCGAACTGAATTCGCCGTATTAAATCGATGTAGCACAAACGCCAATTCCCAAGATGGTAATTCAAATGATCGACTTTTTATTTTGCCTTTTAAAAATAAAACTATATCGAGTTTATCAGCTGTATTCGTAACATTTGTGGATTTATGTCAATTTTTGAATCGTATGTTTGAGTGTCAGGTAAGGCATATTTACATGAATGTTCAAATTTTCAGTGTTATTGGTTAGTCTGTAATACTTAAACTTTATATTTCATCCCAGGTGTTTCTACATTTCTTCTTGACGTTTTACAAGATATTACTGAGCCTCAAAAGAGTTTTGGAGCATATCAAATTTAAAGTGAGTAGAAGAAATAATATTTTTTCTTTCAAAAATATGTAAATAAATCACTCGCACTTTTTTTGTCATAATTTTAATTTGCAGACATGGTGTGTATAAAAATATATTGGTTTAGTCAATCATTTTTGTTAATTTTGTGCCGAGACCCTATTTTTATACATCATATGTAAAGGAAAAATGTTATTTTTGCAGAACTATGACAATTTCATCGCATTTGGACTAGTGCGCATTTTTCACTACGTGATCTCGACAATTGCAATATGCACTATTGGCGAAAAACTATACGCAGAAGTAGAAAAAACGAAATCATATTTGGTGGAGTTGGTAATCAGTGGTAAACTTTGTATGTATTTATTACAATCAATTCTTTTTTAATTTCTATATCACATATATCAAATATGTTATAATTACGATGATATGCATTTGTGTAACATGAGGGTGTACTTTACCACATATTACGAAGTCCAACATACGTTTCATTAATAAATGTTTAATGTTCTGTAATTAAAGAGTTGTTCGCTTAGCACGCTAATTAAAGCCAAGGCAAATTAAATTTCCCTTTTTTCACCATCCACGTACACAGACACGTAAAGGCTATTTATTTATTTGCAGCCGCTGAAAGTAAAAGAGAGCTGAAATTAGTACGAGACCTGCTAAATTGGAACAAAATAGGTCAACTTACCGTATTCCACATGTTCACCATTCGCATGCATGCTATTAAGTTTCCTGGGCTTAACAGCGACATATATTATCGTCGTGATTCAGTTTGCTAATTTGGATTGAATGTCGTGTGTAACTATTTTATTACGCTTAATTCATTTATTTTTAACTTTCTCAAATTATTTTTTTTTACTTGGCATACAGATAGTTTTGTAAAACTTTATTTCTTTGAAATTATTTATTTTTGATATACGTCAGAATATAATCTTAAAATTCTACAAAATGTTTGGTGTTACTTTTATTGGATTTGAGTAATAAGCGGTTAGTTCTAAATTATATTTTCACGTTTAGGTTCTAACTTACGCGTCAATTATAACAGACCTATTGATTATTCAATTATACACATACGTTTCAATGTAGAATTTTCATAAAATTTCTTAAAGTAAATGTCGAACGTTAAAAATTTCAAAGTGTTACCAGGTCACATAGTTTAATCAAATTAGGTGATATTATGACGAACACGCCACCAGAGGAAGAAGATACGTTATTTACAGAAATAGTAAAAACTAACATTGATTGTTATGAATAAGTTATGTTTAAGCAAAAAAAAAACAATGTTATGTACATTTTTTATATTTATTTTTATTTAAATCGTAAAGATTCAAGAGTGAATTTTAATTTGGAAAAACTAACACCATTTATAATTGAAGATAATCTTGGTATTATACCTAAGATGATTATGGGTAGGCTGTTGTTGTTGTTAATATTGAAAAATTATTTAAGAAATTAATTTCTCGACATTCGCTTAGAGAAACTATTTAAAGTAATTAATATATTCACTTTACCTTCACAATATACTTTTGAAAATATTCAATATGTAAGCAAAAAAAAATACTTAGTGTTATAATTGCGACAACATTCTAATTGTCGCAATTACAACACTAGAAATAAAAATGAACTGGATATTCCTAATTTCAGACTCACAACGGTTGGTAGTTTATTTATAGGGCAGAGTGTAGGCTTCTATATTAAAATACCAGAAGATGTATTGAAATTATCAGAAAAACATTTTAAAGAAATTGGTAATACTCATTTTCTCAAAAAAACCTTTTGTAAAATGGATGATTATATAAACGACAAAAATGACTAGAGTTATCACTCTAACTTATCAAGTATACATAAATATAATTAATGTAATTTCAATATTGTATGATACAATTTTATATATGTATATTGTTTTTTTTCTGTTTTTTGTTTCCGTTTTTAGAATTTTATATACTTTCAACAAGGGAACGCAATGTTTATGTTGAAAAAAAAAACAAATTAAATTTAATTGAATTCAACACACTAATATGGGGATATATAGGTATTATTCACATATTTCACAATGTATACATATTGATATGTAAGTAGCTTGTTCATTTGCAAGTCGTCTGTCCAAGCGTTTGCTTAAAGAATTTGTTAAAAATTTGGTGCAATTAAATTCAACTGAATTGCCACTACTGGAAACATTCATGATTTCATCAAAATCAATACCAAAGGCGATGAAAAACGACATGCGTGAAAGTTAAGCCAGCATAATTGGTTTACAAACTTATATCCTGATAGTATAGTCTTAGGAAATAATAAAATATTTAAATTTCAGTCGACAAGTTACCATACAAATTTACCTCAGCGTAGTAAAATAGGATGCGCGCGGGATTTTGTTCAAATAGATCTTATCTTGATTTCAGGCGCGGGGTTAAGAAAATGTAAACAACTTTTTTAAAAGAAATAAGCACAGAATTAAATCGAGCCAGTTATGTAATTAGGAGACAGGTTTTATTTTTAACATGATTTACCAGATCTGATTTTTAACATTTGCCGCGGTGCATTGCGGCGGGTCGCTCTAGGTTTGCACTGAAATGTCGAGAAATTAACTCATGAATTTTTCATGCTGAATGAAGCATGCCTTCTATTTTTAAAACGAAATTTATTGCAATGCACTCAACTTCTCTTCCCCAAGAATGATTGTTTAGCCTTTTATATCGACTGTTCAATCTCTATATACGGTAAAATAATTATATATAGTCTGTTTTAACCTAGGAAAAAATAATTAAAAATGATTCCTTTTTGATTATATTCGGGATTTTAATCTAAAATCTATCTTTTTTCGTGTAATAAAAATATTCGTCTAACAAACATACTGCGGTCCTGAACATGATGCCTGTTGTAACATTCCCAAATTGTTAGATATAATAGATTGCTCACAGGTTATGACGAATGCCGAAAAGTAACAAGAAGCGAACAGCAACCGGGATGATATGTTTATTTATTATTAATGTTTCAATGGCACTAAGAAGTTCGTAAAATAGAACGAGTAATATTAAATTTTCAGGAAGAGTTTTCATCATGAAAATTACTTTTGAAAATATTTTAGCCTCTCGAAAAATTTTGCCTTTAGAATAACATCGAACAAAATTTTGGCGGCTGTGCGTCAGACTAAATCAAAGAGATTATGTGGTTTTAACGGTTAATGATGTGGCCGGCCTTACCGACCCGTCTCAAATTGAAACTCTGTATATATTTGTGTGTGTATATATATATATATATATATATATATATATATATATATGTATATATATATATATATATATATATACACACACACACACACATATATCTTGTTAGTTCATAAAACATTCAAATAGAACTCCAACGACTTTCTTAAAATTCCAATTTGCTGGCGCTAGTTCTCTCCATATATCCAGAGAATATTATTTGACTAATATTAGCAATAAAAGGATGAAGTTATATTTTCTCGAAAACATTCTTAATTTTTCTCCAAAGTTAGAACATTTTTTGTAGGTTATAAGAAAAAACGAAACCATCAAATAGATTATTAATGAATTCGCTCTGAGATTTAAAAAGTAAAAAAATAATCTTTGAGTGACCTTAGCTTATCTTGTGCATCGGAAAGAATTGTATATTTTTTTCCTTTTACTAATCTCCGCTACAATTTCTTCTTGTTGTTAGGCACACATTCTACTGAATAAAACATATTTCTTTTTAGTGCACATTACCCTCTGCTCCTCTCCAACTACCACTAGTTGTTTTTTGTTTAATAAACATGTGTCTTTTCCAGAAATGCCAAAGATTTAGATGAATTTTCCTTGTTGATTTCAGCTTTAAAGTCGACACCGGGAAACTTTCGTTAATTGAGTATGTGAAAGAAATTATTCATAATTTTGGTGAAATGTATTGTTGTGTCGGTGTTGTAGAAATTCGGAATATTCAAGTTTTTATCAAAATATTCAATAGCTTTTTAGACTACTACTGAACAAGTGTACAGTTGGTTTCACTTCCTACTTTTTTGTATTAAAGTCGATATGTCGTGTTGTCAATTTATCAGCTAGACGGAAGTCTTCATTTTCCTAGAGTATGTGTAATTCAGTGATATATTTCCATATTATGAGGCATCAGTCCCACTATGAAGATTTTTTTTATTAATGATATATTTCTTAAAAACTTCAATATGTAATAGAGATTTGAGAATATTAAAACAGTTTGGCTTAATGTAGGTTGGGAGAAATATGTTTTAGTTGAACTTAGCGTTTTAAAGAAGAGCCAAGCCCTCGGGCCATAACACCACTCGCGGGACGACCGTATGGTAAAGGTCATAAAGATTTTTAAAAATCAGTGTAAATTTTTACAAATCAGTTTAGAAAGACGGGTTCTAACTAGGTTTACTTTTCAGTCATCTGTGACCTTGTTCACTAAAATATACCCTACTCACCAAAATATGGATACTAGAATGAATCTAAGAGCTCGTGTGCATGGCATTAATAAGTCTCCGGGTACATCGAGTTTAGCATCGAAATTTACATAACCTTGCACAGTGTTGCCATCAGATTAATTTAGTAGTCGAAATGACATTTCATCTATCATCAAGTTGATCGATGATCTGATCTGGATTGCAGATTTGGTGTGGCAGGTAATTTTTTTTACTTTTGCTGATGGACTGTATTGTTTCCAAGCCTCGCCACAAATGCATACTAGCTATAGCATATTTTACTTTTTATGTAAACATGCTCTATGATGCATGTTTACATAAAAAGTAAAATATGCTTTTCCCTCCCGTTTCAGTGCTGAGATAACTAGATTTCTCAGCGATTTATAATAATCTAAATAAGGGTCTTTCTTTGATTTAATAGCTTTAGAGCGGGCTCGATCATGCAGATTCATCATTAGATGGATCCTGTTGGTTATAGACTGTTTGGATGAAGAGCGTGTTGTTCGTTCCTTTGCTGATGCAAAGGCATCGAAAATCGGCAAAACGTTAGTGTTAAATTTATTAATAATTTTGACGACATCGTCAACCCCTGCAACGCTGTTCCACCGAACTTTTGATACCGCTGAAACAAACAACTCCATATCTATTTTAATGAGACAACGAGAACGCAATTTACGATTAGGTATTTTAGGTTTTATGATATTTCATTTACCGACCAGGAGAGCATGGTCACTTAAAACTTGATTATGATAAATCAGTATATTATATTTAATATCATACGGAATGCAAGAGAATAAATCAATTAAATTTTCCTAGTATTTGCTTATCCTGGTCGCCTCAGTCACGAGTTGTTTGAAACCAAACATGTCCAAGCAGTCAATGGTCTTGTAGGTGCTTGAATCGGTCTGTTTCAGTAAATCTACATTAACATCATCTGTGAAGAAAAAGTATTCAGCGGTGCAGTTAAGGATGGTCACCGCCTCGCTCAGGCAATCGAACGCTAAATCTAGAGACATAGTTGGCGGTCGATATGTAGTACCCACGATCACGTTGACACTCCAAGCGAATCCAAAGTTGATCAAGCTCTGTGTTCGGGATGATTATTTCGCGGTATCGTATACCTTGGAGTACATTGAAAGATACACCTCCTTCGCGGCCGACGGTGCAATCGCGGTGCGCAAGCAAATAGCCGGACACTGCGAGGGTGCACGTGTTAGAACCGAGTGCAATCCACGTTTAAATTATAGTCGGTATATCTGGATTATGATATATTATCGATGCGTATAAGTCATCACGGCCCATCCACAAAAACCGAACATTTCAATGACCCAGAGTAAGATAACTCTTTCCAAAAGTGGTTACTATGTCCATGGGTCTAACAGATGTGTAGACCTAATTAATACCATCACAGGAGATATTTGGTTTATTATAAAATAAATGGTGAATCCGTTATAATTGATAGAGCACATTTCTCTGCAGTATTCCAATTAAAAGAATAACACTTAAGAAATATATATATATATATATATATATATATATATATATATATATATATATATACATATGTGTGTGTGCATAATAAAAGACATATAACGGAATAAATATAAAAAAATTTCTCGAATGAAAATAATTGAGAACATTAAATATTAAACAATAAGATCTCGATGGTGATCACTCCCCGGCGCTTGCGAACGGATTCAAGCAAGCTATCACGCATGGATTGTGACCGCAGTCAAAGCATTACAAATTTTCAGCAATATTTCATACAAAATATAGCTCCCATCGAAATCATTCTCCTTCCTTTTGCTAGTATAGACAGTACAGGTTGTTCCGAATTGAGGTCTAATAATGCACAATTCTGATAATAATTATTCAAAAATAATTTAAGTTAAACTTTTCAAACCGTACTTTGCAATAATATAAAAATAACATAAGTATTAATGTAATTTCCTCCTTAAGATGAACTTTTATTAAAGATCACAAAAATACCATATTTTTGGATCGATACTTTCTACTCTTGAAACTTGTAAATAAAATAGACTTTCCATTAATAATTTTCAATTTCTTATGAAGTGTGGTGTTAATTCAGTAATGCTTTAATTTTTTATAATTTCCGATAACAGCATTCATTCCGCTCCTGTTTTAAATAAGTAGATTATCACTATTCCCGCAAAGTGTCCATTTTAATCTAAGATTATTAATTAATACGGTAGTATTCTTTTTTCTCTTTTTATAATTTTTGAAGTTATACTTCTTCAGGCATATAGTTCATAAATGTAAATACTAAACTTATCGCACCTAAATAAGGAATTTTGCTTTACCTTTGAATTATGATATTATGCCCGGGTAAAATTGAGGATTCAAAAACAGAAATTAAAAGTTGAGTTTAAGTAGTTGTGGTATCGCGACTGGCCCACAGCTCTGGGCGAAATAATTCACTAAAAGTAATATTAAAGTAACTAAATAAAACACTATGACTGTAAAGAAACATTGTCTAGTCTCTGAAGCATCACGCAATAACATAACATTTAAAAAAAATCTTCCACTTTGAATAAATATTATGATACTCCAGTATGTTGAAAAGTCAAATTAAGCTAGGAAATTAGGGGTTAAAAAATTATATAAATATTAATGTTCTGGTATACTGAAATCAATTACGTGATGAATATTAAGTTGCTTTTAAACTTACCGTATCAAGTATTACAAGAAAATGCAACAAAATCATTGACCAGGAGGAAAGTTGATTTTTATTCATAAGCTGGAAACACTTGCGTTCGAAATTATTTATGTAAATTCAACATAACATAAAATATTTCGCAGGAAACCATTTTGAACTCTTCGTCGTAAATATTTTCCATTTTTGACATTATTTGGGTAAGCAAAAAAAACTTTGAACTGTAAAAAAATGTTGATAAAACATTAATTTATACACCTATTTCAAACAATAGTAACGATATTAGCTCATGTCATATTGAAAACAAGACGAGATCGACTGAGCAGAGTGTAGAAAATTTTTAAAAATGGGTAATCCTGTAAAATCTTTTACTTACCGGTAATGTGTGATGTCATATCCTTTTGTATTTTTGTTTGTGCTATATATTGAATGTTCACAAGTACTGAATAACTCAACATTTTGTCAAGTTTCGAAACGATATTGACGCGCCTCAATACAAACACGATCGACGGCAATATTCTAAGTGCAACTGCCTTATTTAGACATATCGATGTGACATGCGTCACTCTTCTTTGTAACACATTTTTTGAGCTTTAGCGATATTTTGGAAATGAAAATAATTGCTTATAAATGTTTCAAAACTCGAGCGAATTGAAAGTTATAATATTAACAACCAAAGAAGTACGGGAGAGGAAAATAAAATAAAACTCCTCAATAAAAGTACGTTGAATTTTATATATCCCATTTTCCCCATCCATCCCACAATTTAAAAATAAATAGCCAAAATGTATCCTTACTATCAGTCAATTTATAGAAGCGTTTGAAGATTTTCAACAGTACCTCCTACGACTTTTCAATTGTTCTTCCCTTTATTATAGCGCGCTTGATACGAAGTAACGATGAGAAAGAGCAATCGGCAAGCTTAATTGCAAGTACTCATCTATTAATTATAGCCTTCAATCCCTTTTGCTAAGGTCAGGTTAATAATAGTACCTTCCTCTCTCTTACATTTTTTAGCTCTGTTTGAAATAGCCGCTAGGATTTATCATTGCAAGAAATATTGCAATGATATCTAAAGCACAAGAAGAATACTGAAAATATATTTTGTTTACTTTATTTTATGAAAATAATCTAAAAATACATTCCGAAAATTTCTAATAACGAGTACCTCCACTCGCAGTAAATGAAGCAAAATTTATTGTTTGATTGACAAAATTGCGTTATGTACTCGAAAGCATCTGCAATTTTTTTTATTGAGGCTTTTAAGGAGTTTTTTAATAAACGGACGTGTATTGTAAAGGCTAGGACGTTGCAAAACTTATTTTCGAATATTGCGCACAAAAGACCCATATTTCATCCAGAACTAAAAATTATTGTCTATGCTTTTTTCTAAAATTATACGTTAAAATAATTAACCAATAATTTTAAAGGACCCCATTGAATGATTGTCAAATGATATTTTTCTTAAATGTCTGTTTTCGAAATCTGCAGTCTCTATTAAAGTTTGATAGAAAAATATGGTTCATTCTAATTTAGTTTCATTTCAATATATTTGACACTTGTAATTATTTTATTAATACCTAATTAATCTCCTATATGATTAAGATTTATTTACCGGTGAAAAATAACTAAAATTATATTTTCCTTCCACAACTAACTTTATTTCAAACGTCTTTTACTTCATATCGTAGTAGTGATAATCGTTTCATAAAAAAATCAAAACTTAGAATTATAACATTTTATTTCTTATTCTGCATTAATTGCAAAGTACTTACGACATTTTTTATTTTTATTAAAATTATATTTTTAATAAAATAAGAAAGGTAAAGTAAAGTTGATAAAAAATTAACTTGAACAAACAAATTACCGATGTTAATTATGGATTTAATGGTTTGACACGCTTTTTCTTCTTTAATATTTATAATGTCGAAAATCTTTAAAAATGAAAAATAGAAGTATATAACAAAAAACAACAGTATTATTAACTCCACTTATACAATTTAGTCACAAAAAAATCTTTGCTGCCTTCCTGTTTGGCTTATGTTTTCGTAATTATTTTGGAAAATTAGTAATATTCTATAAATATTTTTGGTTTTGTGAAATTTAATAGAATTGCATGTATATTCCCAGTAACTAATTTTTATCATAGTTACTCGAGTGTTAAAAACGATTTAAATAGCGTATTTGGACACACACGTGCACTAATAAATAAACTCAGTCTAATAAGTGTTGTGACTGTAATATGGAAACAAATTTAGAGCAATATATTTGTCTCAACAACGGAGCATGTGCTTTTTGACAATTGAAAATTGTCCTGTAAGGGATAAAAGCATGAATATCAAAACGTTAACGTAACGACGTAGAACAACATTTTATTTTTCTATATTTCATCACATTCGTAAATTTTAAACTATTTAGGTATTTTCAATGATAAGAACCATTTTTTTAAATTTCAATACTATTTTTTCCCGTTCAAATTCAATATACATTAATAACGTTTTACTGATTTTAACTGCTAAAATCAAATATTCGCGGAACCGTAGTTTTTGAGTCGATTTAATTCGTTAATATAATTTCTTTCCGAAAGATCACAGTAATTAAAACAAAATAGTAATTTAATTAAAATATTACTATAAATAATAACTTAAACTGCGGTAAATGGAGTTAGTATATTGAAGAAATTATTTAAAATTTATTTATCAGGGTATAAGATTGTACATAAAAATCGTGGCTGGTAAACATAACACCATGTTGTTAATATTTTATGTATTCGTATCGCACCATAAAAATGCAACATTTTTACCCCCACAATTATAACTTTTATGTACCGGCGTTTAAAATTTTAATATTCTGCCTGTAATAATTCGCATACCAAGTTTTCCATTACTACTGTAATCTATCGGGAAAATCTTTGCCGAGGCCCTTTAACTGCTTTATGTGTTTTTTCAATTTTATCGAATGAAAACAGTTTCATTCTAAGGATACGATGTACTTTTTCATGTACAATTTTCAAATGTTTTTACAACTTACGTTCAAAAACAATTATCAGATTGACCGGGTGGCTAAACGGTAAACAAAAAGTTTTAGGAAATATTGTGTTATCAATACAGAAACTAAAATACCGGCAATCCATCTACCAAAATTAGCATACAATAAATAATTGAAGCGAATAGAAATTAATTGAACTGTACAACATGCTTTTACAACTTATATTTCTAGAAAGTCTTATATAAATATACTCGTAGATTCACATATGATTGCTGGTGAGTGTAAATGATAGTTGTCGACTTTTTTCGAAACATTGTTTACAATAAAGATTAATTTTACTTTATGGGAATCAGTAGAAGAGTTTGTTTATATAAGAAGATTATTTCCAAGGAAATTCAAGTTGGGAAATGATGTGAAAAATCTAGTACACGGAACAAAAGAATTGAATGAAACTATTGTTAAAGCAGCAAGAAGTAAGATAAGACCAATAAACATTATAGAAGCCGCACATTATGACGTGTGATGCTAAAAATTATGTGGGCAAAAGGGTTATACGTAATAGAAGTAAGAATGAGAACAAATCAAATACAATCAAAATGAAGTCATACCAAAATGTCTGCGAAAATGTTACACCGTAATATTGTTTAATATTTTTGTGAATGGAGATATTCGACAGGAACACTGTAAATGTTAGATTATATATAAAGAGAGTAATATGCAGATTTTTGTACCACGTCGAATAGATCGGCAAAGTCCGATTGACAAGTAAGGTACAAGTGGACAAGTGAAGATGTTGCTATCTAAATAAATTAAATTGAGGAATGCCTAAAAGGCAAATAACAAGGATATGAAAACAGAGCAGATTATACAAAAGCATATACAAATGAATAACTGAATGGAAAGTGTGCATTAAGACAGAAAACGGCATTCCATTATAACTGTTTACTCTATTGTGACGTGCTTACGGCGTGCCCACACTGTGTAATACACTCTGTGCATAGTCTTTCACCTTAAATTTAATTTTTGTAAAGCTTATGGATATTGTTTGTCTTCACGATAAATATAAAAATTCATCTTAAAAAAATTCCAACAGCAGATATGCGTTGATATTTGTTTTCATTAACAATACTGTAGTAATCATTCAGTAATACTTATAATTCTATTAATTTAAGTATTTTCTTTCAATTACTTATATTGTTAAATCCTTAAATCTTCATGGCCGCAAACAGACCATCACAATTTTCAAAATATATGAGTAGCGTCTTATTTCAGTTACATGATTTTTTATTTTTTCTTGGCTCAATTTGTTAAAAAACAATTGTCTGTACGCGTATTCTCAACGTATTAACGTAATAAATAATACATTTTTTTTCAATCTAACGTGAAACTTTTATTTTAATGAAATTAAGTATGTCGCTAAAACTTTGAAATATAGGCTATTATATATAAGCTATTATAAATTTTTATTTTTCAGAGTGGTCCTTTGCGTTTCTGTAATATTTAGAAATTAAAAGATCTATTGAAGTTATATGAGAGTACGCTTCAATACAAGTAATTTATTTCTTTGTTATTATCAGAAGTTTAGTAAATTATTTATTCGTATGTATACGTGTATGTGTGTGTGTTTGCCTGTGTGTTTGCCTGTGTTTGTGTATGTGTGTGTGCGTGCGTGTGTGTTATCTATGTGTTTTTTAAGTACATGCGCGTCATTTTAAGGGCGTGGTCGCGTTGGTGTGTGTACGGCTGTATGCGTATATGTATGCGTGTGTGTGTGTGTGCGTATGTGTGTGTGTGTGCGTATGTATGTGTGTGTGCGCGCATCTACGTATATGTATGTATGTTTGTGTGTGTGTATATTCAATTGTATATTACGATATACCTTTCCAAGAGGGCAACTTCGAAATGAACGAAATACAGATAGACCATTCCATTTGCGCTTACTACATATACCTTATTGAAGTATAATAAATAGACATCTTAAGATAAAATTATATACTTTTTCGTTATTCTAAGTCGTATGTGTAAAGTTTCTATAAAGTTCTTCAGATTGAAATGTAGGTCATAATTTCGTCCACACTTCACATGTAAACATTTGTTGAAATCATTTTATTTCATAATTCTGTGGTTATTGCAAAAATATATAACCATTAATATTTGTCACTAAAATGGCCGTGAGATAGGTCGACAGACAGATAGATGAATGTGGCGAAATCACGAGGTTTCTTAATTTGGCTATGGAACCTGAAGAATTAAGCGTAAATAATGGAAATGAATTTAATATTTCGCAATATTACATTATCATATATATCATTTACCTCGTACTCCAAACAGAGACAATAATCTTGCCACTAAAGCTAAATTAATAGTTATATTTTAAAGCTGATATGTATTTGTTACTTAAAAAGCAATATTTCCACATTAATATGTACGATGAAATAAACAAGGTAGTAAAATTATGTAATCAATTATTTATTGGCTGTTTCATTGTCATTTTTTTTACCTTATTTATTTTTCATTAGAGATTTAAAAGGAGCACATTTAATTGAATTACAGCACAAAATAGGTTAATAGCCTTTTCATTTTAATTCACATATTTAACAAAAGTATACAATATATATGTATATATATATATATATATATATATATATATATATATATATATATATATATTCACATAATATTTACTAATATCAAAAACAATTTATGTAACCTTTGGTACAAATTCGTCTGTTAATGTATGAACTTAATTATTATAGGCAAGTGGGACAATAGTTTTAGTACGTAAGCAGACTCATTGCTCTGTAGATAAGTGTTAAACATGACTTGGGAAGAAGAGTTAGAGAACCTTAGGACGAGGAAAGCTTCTAGGGTGTGAACATGTTAAAGTCTATATTAGGCGAGAGTTTATATTGGGTGCCTGAAGTATAAGGTCTTCGTTTATAATCCAAATTCGGCAATTTGATGGCATAGTTACAACAATGTACATTCTCGTTTCGATGTGTTTTTATACAGGCGAGGTGACGATTTTCGGAAAGGATCCACTTATATTTTTCATCGCACATATATGACTGCATTTGCATTGCATATGTGTTATGTTGTGTTTCAAGGGTTGCAACATATATTTCACAGATACTTGTAGAGTTCTTCAACTGTTTTCTGATGAAAATGGTATCTGTACCTAACCTGTGCGGTATACACAATAACGAATATAGCAAGTAACGGGTCGTTTTTGCAAAGGCGTGAAATAAAAATAAAAAGGAAAGATAAGTTTAGAATCAAACACGAAGTTTGGGTTCAATGTTGGAAATCAATAAAAAGTAAAATCAACAGTATTCATTTTAAATTTACACATCAACATCAAGGAAATACCGACATCTGTGAACTTATTAAAATAAGCGGAATTGGAAAAATTATGGCTCGGAACTGTATAAAAGTGAGGGTTTCTTCGATATTTAGTTTTATAGGTTTAATTATAACGTTTGTCATTGTTTACATACAGTTTTCTGGTCTAATTATGACGTATGTTATCATGATACATGGATTAATTAACTTACCAAATTTAATTGTTTAAAACGAGATTTTCTCTTGCTTCGACCAATTCTTAAACCCGAATACTCTCTTTTATGTTTAAAATATAAAACTGGATATATAAAGATTTTCAAGTATTTTAATGTAATCTGTAATTTTTTCCACATTGAGGAGTCGACAGAGTATTCTTAGACTGTGCTTTAATATCTGATCTATTGAGTTCATCTATTGCTCCACGTCATCTCCTACTTCACACTCTAGATATTTCTAGATGTGCTATTCTCCTTTTGTGGTTTCTTCCACTGCGATTATTTAAGCAGCCCGAAGTTAGCTTTACTAATAAGTTTTGGAGCCTTTAAAATTCTTTTAGATATTGTGTTTACATTTCCAACACATTCTGCAATTGTCCTTTTTAAACAACTTTTATTTGTGTCCTACTTACTTTCCTTGGAATTACTTTTTAAAGTACTTTGTAGTTACTTTCGCTTTTATATGCTAATATGTACAGCGTTTATTCTGTCATTATCCTATTTTATCTCTTTCCTCGATCATTTTACGTGTTTATAAAAATATTAAAACATCAACTAATCTGAGCATATTGAGTTTTATGTTGTGAAGGAATGATATTGTTCCCTAGAAAATATATACACGATGCATAAACACTATTGAAAAATTAATTTTAAAACTTTAATCCTCTCATCCGTTTCACCGATGCAAATGTTTAGTAAAATAAAGCGTATAAAATTATACGAAATAGACAAATAAAGATCAATGTATACTTGTGTGAACTACCTCATTGTTTACACTAAATTTCTCCGTCTCATATTGGTATGTAAATAAATAATTTTTTTATAAAATTTTTCGTGGTTAATTTAACAAAATTTTCATCTATTGCACGAGCAAGTGTTTTCAAAACTAGTTCCAAGTATATTATTTATAAAGAACGTTTTTTTAAAGAACGATTTTATGTGACGTGGTACCTCGTTAATAATTACTAATCAAATAAATACGTGTTTTCTTAAATTAATACATTTAAACCCATGCATGTTCCGCAAAGTTGCATTTTTTGCATTTCTTTTAAATCGCCCATGAATATATGAAATCGATGCACGTGATAACATTTCAAATTTATTTTCTTAGAGATATGTATAAATCTTACCTAGAAGTATTTTATGGATCTGTAAATTTTGTGATAATTGGAAAGTGAAAAATTGTTGTGTAAGATCAGAATGAGCATTTTATCATTGGCCAGTTGTAACCTCATGGGGATCCCATAGTTTTTAATAACTTTTTAACATTATTTTATATTGGTACTAAATATTTAATTATTTTATATTGGTACTAAATATTTACTAGTGTAATTCTAACTTCGACTTTACATGCTAATATATACATGTAAATGCGAATATTACATGCTATTTTTTAAAGATTGTTTTAAATGTTTGGAAAAAAGAATAAATTTACCAAATGCAAGTTATTTGGTTGTTTTAATTGGAATAAGTTTTATTTCTCTTTCACTTCTTCCTCTTGATATAAGTAATAGAGTAATATTTTACGTTGTTTGACATTTTATAATGGGACCTAGATGGATATTGAGAAATAGAGCTGAAATATAAATATTTTATAAAGAACTATTATAACATTTGGGTACTATCTTTCCTCGAATTGGCAGCTGTTTACATCCGGATAACGTTATTTCCTGCACAATCTAGTACCACTTTTCTTATTAATAAAATATTGGAAAAAGATAATTTAACAAATTTGGTGTCACAGTCTGCACAACAGATGGGCTGCACAACAGATTTTCAATTTCATATAGGATATGGCCTAAGACTATGCATTCCGAATTATAACCAATATTTCTATGGTACACTTGATAAAATAAATGTTTCAGATAATTATCTCCACACATTATAAATGAGGTTTGATAGCTAACATTCAAACGGCACATGTATCGTTGGTCAATTTAAATCTATGGCATGTCAATATATAAATTGATAAAGCATGCCTACCTGATAAAATCGGTATTGCTTCTTTAACCGCATGCCGAATTTAGTGTACATTTTTTCAAAAGGTTGCTTTAAAAAATTATAAAAATTGAACATAACTTTTATATGTTGAAAAAATATTAACCACATCGCGCTCAAATTATCAGCTAAAATTTTCTTGTGTTTTTTAAGTAGTTTTTCATAAAGGAGAAAGGCTTTACCTCTCTTTCCGTTACGAACAGACCAGATGAAAACAATGGAATATAATACCAAATTTGCCAACAAACGGATAAAGTAAGTTACTTGCATTCAGCCCAAAACGACCGTTGCATTCTTACGTACCGATTGAAATCAAATTTTTACAATTTGTGTTGAAAATGTCGTTCATGTTGAGTGAGGCCCACCACCCAGTCAAATAGTCCAATGTGGCGCTGCACTATCCGTTTGGTTAGACAATGAATTCTGGCGCCTACAAGTGGCTTTGAATATGATATGGTGGATAGCGGTTCACTGCTATTTATGAATACCCAAACAGAATTTAGTACCGCACATACCACTTTAATTAAAACTAAAAACTAATAGTTCGCTAATATTAACAGGAACAAAGCGTTGTCTTTAATAGTTCACTCACTATTTGATATTATTTTAAAATACTAATTTATTTACAACTGGATTATTTAAAACTGAATTTTAAAAGCAGCACTTTAAAATTGTACGTGTTCACGTATTACTTAAAATTGTTAAGATTAACCTTTTATAATAAAAAGAATGTCACCAATATCTAAGATTAATGTTACTAAACTTATGCAATTGGAAAAAATCGCTGAAGTTTTCTTCCATTTTTTCCAACGATAATTATTTTCAAGGGCTTTTTTTACAAGAAGCGCTTGTATTTATGACCGCGCGCGTTAGGTACCCGCACACAACGATTATGCACATCATTGAGTAAGCTAATGGAATGGGTCAGACAAACTTAACGTAAAAAATCACGTTAATCCATTACTGTGATGCGATGAGAAAGAACAATAAACAGACACACTTTTGCGTTTACTTAGGTTAATTTGTAATAATGGTTGTAGTCCTAATTTCAATAATTCATAGTTTACAACGCTAAATTTGTTTAAATTTTTGGTAGAAATGAAAGAAAAAAGGTTTAGTTTAATTTGCAGACAATTTCAGATGATCTACGGTGTACCGTTTAAATAAATATTTTCAAGATTTTCTGTACTTCTGACTTGTGAAATAAAACTGAATTGTTCATAATAAGATCACATATGCAGTTCTCACGTAACAAGTCTAAACTCGTATGAATATCAATTAAATATAAGGGGAAAATTATTCGAAAGTGTAATTAGGTGAATAAAAGTTACTGTTGAAAAAATTGTTAATTCTACGATAATTGAAAAACTCGCCTGAATCAGAATTTTTGCCTTTTATTAAGTATGTTATAAAGATAGTATGATGCAAATTATTAATAGGCTAGGTTTTGATTTGATGACGGTGGGTAAAATTACAAATATTTATTAAATTTTTTCTTTATTATTACTTTTCCATAAAATTTTTACTGAATTAAAAAAAACCTTCTAATACCTTAGATAATTCAATGCAAAGTAAGAGAAACTTAAAGAAAAAATGCAAAAATAGACAAAGACAACGATCGAAACATTTACAACGGGTAACAAATAAAACTAAAATAGGAATTTTAAGTCAACCTAAATAAATTCAAGTTCTTCCTAATTGCATTTCTGAAGCTGTAAATATTAAAATACAGCCTGTCGAATTATAGCACTGCTTCTAACACCGATTTATTGCATTCATAGACTTAATATACTATAAATAGACGAACAAAGCATGCGAGCGAGAACATATTCTCTTGACATTACCGCGAGTGCAAAAAGATAACAATACATGCACAGATAAAACCGTTTTGGTAAGTAAAATTCTCCTGTAATGTCCCGCTCCGTCAGCAATCCGCCATATCTTAGTATTTTCCTGTATTTTCAACCAAAATATTTCCAGAATATTATTTTAAGCAATGGTGTCGTATTTAGTATTGGATCGTATAGTGATATATAGAAATAATTCAGATGTACATGCGATGCACATACTTACTTTTTTATCACTTATTTTCTGATAAAATTAATATTTAACTGAACTTTTTTGAATATACGTATCATACTCGCTCTATTTGACGTTCTTTTGTTTGCTTTTAAGTTTTGTTAATAAAATTATGAGATATTGCGTCCGTGAACGATATATAAAGATTAAAATTATTTCATAGACAAACAATATCCAAAGCTATATAGTAATAGATAAATTATATCCAAAAGGCCACTAATAGTCTACTTTTTATGAACTAAAAGGTAGAAATAGCAATTCTAAAAAAATATACAGATATTTGAACGTAGTCTATAAATAACATAATTCATACGATCTATCCGTGCAAATATATTTGCATATAAAATATTACTTTTTAATTTTTCTACTTTTTATATTTCTACTACTTATTTTTTACCTTCATTTAATTGCAACTTTACGATTAAATGAAAGTCGAAACTGGTTGAAAATTCATAAAATTACTATTCTTAATTAAGAAATATTTTACACTCCTTATCCATTGTACGACAACATTTTAAAAGAAACTCGATTGAACGACAGGAAGACGGTCGGACACAAATGATGAAATTACAAGTTTTCTAAATTGTTACGGAACTCTAGAAAGAACAATGTCTAAATTTCTGTCGGTATAAAATTTCATTCAATAATACTAAGTTAATTCATTTCATCGATAAAATACTTTAAACATTGGCGCAAACCTAAAATGCATATTGTTGCATAGAAAGTTCGTAAATTCGTGTAATTTAAACTTGTATCTTTATTCGATGTGTAAATAGAAAGGGTCTAAAGGTTTTATTGTACTATTCCTTTCTAACATATAACGTTGCTGTTATGCAATATCGCGCTCACATTGTCCGTCTGTCTAATATATTAAGTCTATAGCTTATCCAGTTGCCGGTTATAGTCAGATGTAGAGTCAATAGTTTCAGCGAATGAAACTCGCCTAGAGTTTCCGGCTTTCGACTTAGATAACTGTGAACAATATAATAACGGTTTTTAAAACACGTATTTTAATTATTACCATCGGTCGGAGTCAAGGTTAAAACATAAAGTGTCTCACGCCAAAAATCGTGTTCATCCCAGAAATCTAAAAGTATCCCGGCTATCTTAATAAGATGATGTCAAAAAATGAAAATTTATAAGCCAAAACGTATTATTTAGGACAACAATTATGGAAAAATATTGCTTATATTTTTTTATTTATATTGCGGAAGTTGTGATATATCAAAAAGATATTTAAAAGTCTTAAAAAATTTCTGAAAAATTATAAAATAATAAGGAAAACTTGCTTTTAATTTTCCCTGATAGCAGATTTTTCTTTCAAAATTGCGTTTATATATAAATATTGTAGAATTTAATAAAAATGCGGACGTTATTTTGTTTTAAATTATTCATTTATTGCACATTTATTTATTTCTTTTTAAAAAAAGTTAATTTTTAAAAATTGACAAGGTTAATTTTTCTGAGTGATATATTGTATGCCTTGACCAGCCAATAACTATTAGTATATAATAAGGAGGCATATGTTTCATTTACCCTTGAATTAAATAGGTTTAAAAATGATAATGATTAACGGTTCTTTAATTGTAATACAAGTACAATTACTCTTATTTCTAAATTAATGTATTTACTATATTCGTTTTTTCATACTGTAATGAATACATATTCATGTAGACATTTTTGCAATGTGTATTTTAGAAAGAAATCTTGCGTTAATGAAATATTTTAACATTTTAGAGATTAGTCACTAAATTTTCAATGGAGCGTTATTTAGAATTAATATTGCTATATACAATTTTTGCTATCTTCATAAAATTTGTTTTGCAAAAAATATTATTTACTTACACGCATATAACGAGTAATGTCTAATTAAAATTAAAATCACTTAACTGAATATTACCTGAAACAGAAAATAAATAAGTCTTAGAGTCTAAGATTCAGATAAATAATTAAATTTTAAATAAAATTATTGAAGCCGATATAACGGGCATTCTAGTAACAGAATGTATTGTTGGTCGTCAATGTTCACAGCTATTAGCACCGTAAAAATGTGTGTCATATTACAGGTTTCTAGATATTTAATATTTATCCATAGTGGATGTAGAGGGTAAAGTGGACTCTTATGGAGGGTGATGGAGAAGGAGAGTGGAAAACAATTACAATACTAAAATAATGTTATTAGCAGTGATGAGAAAGGAAAGTGAAACTAAAGTAATTTCGATGCGGTCGTATTTACAATAAAAAAGACATAAAAGTATCAAATATACATAAAAGAAAATAATATTTTGGAACTTGTCATGCTTGAATAAGCTATTCAGATAAAAAAAATTTAAATTGACAATCATTTTCTTTAATTTAGCATATTAAATTTCCATACACATTCTTCTTCCACACACACACTTAACACTTATTCCTATTGTATACATTCCGTAAACAATTTCCACAATATTAAATTCCAATTTTCAAAATACATATTTTTATAGACGGAAACGGTCATTAACATAATGAAAATGCCGCTGTAACGGATTTTTCCGAATAAAAGTTTTTCTCCTCCCGGTGTCGAAATAATATTTGCAAAACAAAATATGATTCTTAAAAATTAATATTATTGGTTCGTATATTAATTACTTTAGTGCAGTGCATTTTTGACTATTTCAATCTTATTTCGATGAGAATTGGTGTCAAAACGGATAAGTCTAAGTAGTAATTGAACAGCTTACGTAAAATTCAATTTCAGTAAATTAAAAAAATATTAAGCTCGTGAAGGTCAGAGACATTCTTAGTCAATAAAATTAATTTTGTTTGTAGTGAAGAACGACTGCAAGTTAAAATAAAGCTCAAAGAAATCCTACCGTTATCTAGCACATGAAAAGAGAACAATTATTAGTACTACGTACTTTTACAGAGCTCACAAATATTATTGATCAATCAGTTGCAAATGCTTGTAATAAAGTTTATAGAAATTTGTGCGAAAATTCATGGATGCGATAGTCATGTGGAGACTATCGCATGCCCAAATGTAACCTATTTCATTTAATTAGGTTTTTACCGTTTCAGCTTGTCCACAAATTTTGTTGTACCTGGAAATGTTGTTACATAATAGTGTTAAAACATATAACGATATTTGAGAAAAAAAGAGGAATGCAAAGAGCGAAGCTGTACGTAGTATTTTTACGAGTATTTTTTAACGAATTAAATCAAAGTTTTAAATATATTCAATGGACCTATATAACAACTAAATTCAAGAATGAGTTAAATAGGTTTATCAGTTTTAAAACTGATGATATATATACATTTTTAAAAAAAATTATAATATTGCAATAATTCATTAAACAGATCTCATATAGCCATTCAACTCGAGAATAAAACATTTTTTTTAAAGGTTTAAATAGAAGTAAGGCTAACAAATTATTTTCTTCTTATGTTTTATGCTATATTAATGTTGTATTAGATCGTGTGATTTCAAAGGCCCACTGTTATATATACCAATCATATTATTGATACATATTGATTAGGGATTTAATAACCACTATACAGATAATTAAATACATGCAGCGTGGAACCAATAACTGCATTAAAGTAACTTTTATAAAAGGGAACGTACTCGCTACTGTTTATTAGCTCGCGTATTACTCAAATAATTACCTGTATTTTGTAAGCCTTGCAACACTGAAAAGTCGCGGTGGTAAGAACATGATAATGTCCATAAATACTGCATAATATTCAGCATTGTTGTGTTCTAAATATAAAATTGTATTAAAAATAAATAATCCACTCTTTTTCCAACGTTTATAGCAATAATGGCAACTTGTACACTTGATCTATAAACGTATTTGCTTATCAATCGTAAGCTTCCACGCAAAACTCCAGTATTTCTTTTTTTAGAATAAACATATATTTCAAAATTAAGGATTAAATTATGTATGCCACCTCTCTTTTATTCAGTCATCATAAATTTACTTGAATTTAAACTTTTGGTAATTGAAAACAAAATTTTACTGGGGTACTTGCTAAATCAAAATGACTGGAAAGCACTTAAATATGGTATGACTTCTGATAGGAAAACAAGTTAAAAAAGGAAGGCAAGTAGACATAATTACAAAAATGACAATAAAAATGAGATATATTTTGAACAAAGGAATGTACACAACTATATTTTAATATTAAAAAATATCCATGTTACATGTTAAAATTTGGTTCCAAACATTTGATGAAATCAAAGATACACATTTCAAAAACGTAAAACGTTAATTTTTAGAGGAGCTAGAAAGTTGTAAGAAACAGAACTCTTTTATTCGGCAACTGAACTGAGAACCAAATAAAAAGCGAGCATTTTAAATATAATTGATGAATGAGTAACTTTACCACTACATAGAATTGAATGAGATACCTAATGATTATTCTGTAATATTAAACTGCAATAACTATTAAAGTATTTTAACATATTAGTTTGAAACCAATTTAAAAAAAAATCGTAGCTTAAAATTATACGAAAACATGGTTATTAAAATATTAATAGTAACTTACAACAAATTAATTCAATTTTGTTCTGGAATCACCATGTTGAAAAATTTTCTTCTAGTTTATTTAGCGTACGACTATATTACTCTGACAGATACAGAGTTACAAGTGTGTAACGAATCAAACAAATAAATTTTGAAAGGTCTATCAAAAATAATAATTTTTTCAAATAAGACTGACAAAACAATGACGATCTCTTTGAGTCGTGTGCAAAGGCATATTACCAGATGTAGTTTTCTTTGGTCTTAATAAAAATATTCCAGTATTGATCACATAATACAAAGAAGCCATTCCTTTTAGTAAATAATTTATACATCAGTTATATACCAGATCGAACGTACGTTTTACACCATTATGTACGTTTTACACCATTATGTGTATATACACCATTATGTATGTACGTTTTACACCATTATCCGGTTTATTTAAATAACGACAAATAACCAATTTAACAAATTAAAAAGTATTTGTTAAACCAAATTACCACATGCAGTCTAGCAACAAGTATTACAAGAGAAATTTTTTTTTTCTTTTTTTTTTCTTATTTCCTTGCGATCTGTCAGGCAGACATTTAGCAATTGGTATCGTCTATACGCTTATTAGATGGCTATGTCCGCTTTATTTGCAGCTTTCTACAGTAGTAGATCTTGAGTTACTTTTTTTTAGTCTCCTCGGCAGATTCGACTCATCCATCAGGTGTTTCGCAAGATCGTTCGGATGTTGCAGTATCCGACATTTATACGCTTCAGTGCTTTCCAAAATTTGTTCCTTAACAGTTTTTATGTTCAGGTCACTATGCAGCCTATCATTGGTTAAGTACATTGGTGCGTCAGCTATTATGCGTAAAATCTTTGACTGGAATCTTTGTAGTATCTCGATGTTTGAATTTGCTGACGTTTCCCACAATTGTAGGCCGTAGCTCCAGACTGGTTTAATGATACACTTGTATAGTAACAATTTATTTACAAGAGATAATTGTGACTCTCTTCTTATCATCCAGTATATTTTGCGTAATTGTTGTCCCATTGCTAAGCGCTTAGTGAAAATATGTTTTCTCCAAGTTAACCGCCTGTCGAGGTACATTCCCAAGTATTTAGCTTCATCAGCTTGTGGAACTTGTACTCCGTTCAATGTTACCGGAGGACATGAAAATTTACGATTGGTAAACGTGACTTGCACAGACTTGGTTTCATTGGATTTAATTCGCCAATCTTTCAACCAGCCAGAAATTGCATCTAAACTCGTTTGCAGTTTATGAGACGCCACGTCTGAAGAATCGTGCGTGGATAGTATAGCTGTATCATCGGCAAATGTGCCAGTGACAACTCCTTCTGTACAAGGTAGATCTGCAGTGTATAGAAAAAACAGGGTTGGACCCATTACACTGCCCTGTGGTACACCCGCTTGAATGGCATGTAGGGAGGTTACGTCTTCATCTTGTTTTACCAAAAAAAAGTCTGTTTTCTAAATATGATTTTATGAATTTATAATAATTAACCGGAGTGGACTACTTGATCTTGAAGAGGAGCCCATTATGCCAAACACTGTCGAAAGCCTGAGAGATATCTAAGAAAGTGGCTGTGCAGTGTTGTTTTTTTCGAAGGCTGAATTTATATTAGCAACGAGTCGATGGACTTGCTCAATTGTGCCGTGTTTTTGACGGAATCCAAACTGATGGTTGGGAACTAAGCACCTCTCTTTTATAATCGGCATTAGTCTGCTCAGGAATAGAGTCTCCATAACCTTCGATGGAATAAGCAGTAGACTGATAGGCCTGTAAGATTTTACCTCTTCGAGGCTTTTGCCAGGTTTTCGGACCATTATGATCTGTGCAACTTTCCACTGCTCAGGCACAGTCGTTCTTCTTAAGATGGCATTGCAATAAAAGTCAAATATAATAAGCCTTCATTTGGTAATTCTTTGAGAATCTTCGCCGTTATCATGTCATAGCCAGGAGCTTTATTTAAATCTAGTTTCCTTATCGCTTGTGCTACTTTATTTTTAGTAAAGCTCTTTATTGGAAAATCTATTTGATGTACTTGTTGCAAGAAATCAGTCACTTGTCCAATCTTAGTTGATCCAAGGTCAGGGTTCGGGATGAATACCGTTTTCAAGTGTTCGGCAAATGTCTGTGCTTTCTCAGCAGCATTAACAGCCCAGCTGTTATCTGCTTACCGTATAGGAGGTTGTGCTGCAATTGGGCACATCAAGTGTTTAGTCACCTTCCACAGAGAGTAATCCGACGCAGCCGTGACGTCGAGACCCTTCAAATATGATTGGACACGCTTGTTTCGGTTTTCAACCAACAAACGTTTAAGTCGACATGTCAAAGAATTTAAAAGCGTTTTATCTGCTGGGTAACGGGTCTGCTACCAACGTTTTCGAGTACTACGTTTCAGAGCTAGTAGTCTTCTGATTTCCAGTGGACATTAGAAGACATAAGAGAAACATAGCTAAACAAATTGTCAAAATATAACATCACCGTGTCAACCGTTACCAATGTTGGCCATTTGTTAATAGGAATAAAGATTAGGACCAAAGACTGGAATATTTAATCTTGAGAAGGCAATAATGGTAGAAGATGGTAGTAATTAATCATGATTAATGACTAATTTTTTTTCGCACCGTGACATCAGGTATTTGAATCTAGATCTAAAATGTGAAGGTGTAACAAGCTTATTTAAGATGTTATATAAAAACATAGAAAACAGAGATTGCGTCTGCCGTGAAATTGTAATCATTTAAATCGTGATCAATGTTTAAATACATGGTTATTTTTAAGACAGAAAGCTTAATAAATACACGTATTTTGAAATCGTTCCAATTTATTGAGTAAATGTTCATTTACACTCGAATGCACACGTCTGTATAATGAACGATATTTCAGAACAGATAGTCGGTAATTTTAACTAACATTCAATGCTCAAATTTGAAAGAAAATTGTTTTCACTTTGGTATTTACAAAAATGATTGCAAGAAAATAGTTCGAATTATGTAGTACTTTCGAGTATTGATATATATATATATATATATATATATATATATATATATATATATATATATATATACATATATATAAAATTTTTCCATTATTCAAATTCATAAATTGTCATCTGAAAGGCTCGACATTTGCACGAATGCAATAACATATTGAGTAGCAACACCCATGAAGCTAAACAGTAACGAAGCGCTAATCTGGAACATGCTGCAGGCGGTGAACTCCCCTATTGAGCTGTGCTGGATCAATTTGTAAATATTTCCAATTTCCTCTCGTTCGTCTGTAAATATTTTATATAATATAAGAAAACCTATTTTACAGACAGATATTAGTCGGTTCTATACACTGAAATTAATTAGCTCGTAATAATTTGTCCCGGTACCTTTACAGCCAACAATGAAATAAAATAATTACCGCTTATAATTGAACATGAATTTATTCGAATAAATCACGAATTATTGCCTTACTGAAAAGAATATTATTTTATTTTTTTAATACATTCCTGGAATTTTCGAGATTTTCCTCTTTTCCGTTATACAATTATGTTATTTTAAGTTTTGTGATTTATGAGAAGTAATTTTTTTGAACTTCATTCAGCCACAAATGTCACAAATAAAAGATTTTTTAAATTTAAACTCAAATTTTTGAGCAAATTATGATATTTGAATCACTAAAGTATTCGCTAGATAATTTAATGTATATTGCAAAAAAATTAGATACAATTAAAAATGAAAATCTCTCAAGTATTAATGGAACTCGCACTACGAGGGTTTCATCACGTTTAGGTTATTTATAAACATTTAATAGTTATTTATAAACATTTAATAGTTATTTATAAACATTTAATGGTTCATAATATTCCTATCGAACTATTTATATTTTTTAAATTTTTTAGGACGAAAGTATATTATCTGCTATATCTTTCACAGGCGCATATTTAAATTTTTTTTGTCATAGAACAACCAATCAATAATTTTCTATTTCCTTTACGTGTGCTGTGATACCTTGTTTCTTGCCAAATTCCATGATTGATGAATTACTCAAAATCATTTATTTGTGAATATAAAAATATGCGACATAAATGGTAGTATTTTTAAGTTTTTTTTTATTGCGTTGATTCAAAAATTATTTATTTATAGCTCCGGGGGTTCATAGATTTAAATATTTGATATTAATTTTAACTTGATACATCAACGAGTTCCTGGGGAAAAGAGTCTTGACAGACAAAGAGACTGATAGACTGCCAACGAAGTGATTCTACGAAGGTTCCTTTTTACCTTAGAGGTACAGAATCCTAAACAACTTCGATTTTTTGCACAAATCACCAGCTAATGACTTACTTAAGCACTGAATGCTACATACATATATATGAAACGCGAATGCATAGCATGAGAAACGTCTGTACCTCATTCTCGACCTAGGATCGATTGAAATCTTGGCTAATCAAATTTAATTTATTGTAAGACTCGTACTTTTTTTAGTTTAAAGTATTATTCTGGTCTGTGTCCGTATAATTTTGAAACTATATTCACTAAGAAATGTGTTTTTGATATTTCGATTATCGCGTGCACCTTAAATTCTAATCACGCGTACAACAGTTTATAACGTACACTTAAATATATTATAAATGTAATTAATTATTTAAAGTACACATATTCTTTCCATTATGACAAATTTGTCAATTTATATAAAATCATTTAGACAAGTATATTT